>VXAX01002568.1:311001-478774 GCA_013399835.1 Leptocoma aspasia
AAAAAAAAAGGTGGTGAAAATAGTTGCAATCAAACTGGCAGAGCCTATGGAGTAAGATGCTCAATAACAAGATGATAGTGGTATGAGGTTCCCAAGAGTTACAGAAATGGGAGAACAATTGCATGTCGTGTGGTTCCAATTAAAAATTTACAAATTGAAGAGGACATTACAGATTTAAAACAACAGAAAACACAGCAAGCTGAATGTGTTGTGGAGACCTGCTGAGGGAAAAGTGATTTGATTTTGATTGTCCTCCTGACTTGTGACATTTTTGGAAACAAAGGGGCACCAGAATAAGGACGCAGGGACTGTGCTGTATTTAAGGATGCAGCAAGTTCATAAGGAAAAAGTGTTCTGTTTCACTTAACCAAAGGAGGACTTTCAGTGACCAAGGTCAGCCTATTGTTGGAGAATTATGAGCAGAAATATCAAAATCAACTTAGTGATATTTTCTAGTCAGAAGAAAAAGAAATCAGAATTAGAAAGGCCTGAGTTGTGCCAGTATGGCCATCCATTGCTGCAATATTTAAATTATTTAGAAAAATCTGCATGCGTTTTTTCGAGTCTTTCCCCATACAGTTAAAGAAAGAAGCCTGACATAAGTAATGTTACTTATATTTTTTGAAGCTGGTGCTAAATCACAGGGTCTCAATTTTTAGTATTTTTTAAAACTTATTTATTTATTTATTTAATTCCAAGTGCTTCAGGCTTGCCAGGCCCTTTCACTTAAAATTGTAATCTATAATAGTTGAAACTTAAAAAGTGATAGTTGCTTGGAGCCACGTTTCAAAGTGGATTTCATGGCTTCAAAGCTTTGTCATTCCTGACAATATTTGTGCCTGTAGAACTGACTGCATCAGTATTTTTTTCTAATTTGATACTTCAGCTATGGCATAGCTCTTGCTACTTCTTTGGACTCCTGTTCTAAAGTGTTACTCCCTGGTGGCCAAAAGGATTTTTAAGCAAGTATCACTTAACTGTGTTGTATTTGACATGAAAAGGTGCTGTGCAAAAAGTGGGAAGTTGGAACTACGCATCATCTGGGGAATAAGGGTGGAATGCTGCTTTGCTGTCTTTTAACAAAGTCCTTGTTTCACATCAAGCCTGTAGTACGTTTTCCTAAAACATTAACCTGCGGTGGGTTTTGTAGACTTTTGTTTCTCACTTTCATGAGCAGGAAGGGTATGGATGCTGTGAATCTGTGAGGGTTGCACACCTGGGTTCTGGAATCAAGAGGAATGGTCCAGCTTTTCAGAAATGCCTTTGCTTGGTGTGTGGGGGGTCCTCCCCGGTGCATGGGGAGATGTGGTGAGGAACAAGAACATTATTCAGGTTAGGAGCATGAGAGCGTGTGGTGGGAAAGGAGATGTGGCTGGGTAAATGCCTTTGGGAGGCTGTGAAATGCAGAACAGGGTAATGTCCAGGTGAGTGTGATGTGGTTAAATAATACCGCTCAGCTGCTCTTAAGCTGAGAGTCTCCCAAGGAGGATCTGGGCCGTAGGGGTTACTGGGAGACAGAATGGCAGTGTATAACCTTTCTTTTAGGTAGGTTGAGAGTTGCTGTTCTTACATTTGCAGATTAAAGGCTGGGATCTAGCTCCTGACCTCTCTTCAATCTGGTTTTGAAGTGGTGTTCTGATGTGCACAGCTCTCTGTTGTTACTGTACAATTCTTGTGCTCCCTCTGTCCTGTTCCCAAAGAAGTATCTATTTCTCTTGATTATTTTACTCAGAAGAATTAGTTAAGATATGACATATTTTTCCCTTGATTCAGATAGTTGTCTCATCCTGCTAAATTTCATGTGGCTCTGTCAGTAAGACTTGTGTGTTTGTTTGTGTATTATACATAAATTCCTTGGTATGTATTTGGGTAAGTTTCCCTTCGTCTGGAAGAATGGCCTTTGAGGCATTTTTGTTAATTGATCTTGAAGCAGCCTTTAGTCGATTGAACGTGAATTATTTTTAAAATCGCTCTTTAGCTACTCACTAAAAATCAAATGCACTACATTTAATTCCATTGAATATGTCTTGGTTTGAGATTGGATTGTTTTTTATTTTTTTCTTGTATTGGGAATGGTTTATTTAAAGCTCTTTGGTGAATCTGTTTCTAAGGGTTTCAGAAAGCCATAAACACAAAGGGAGCAGGAAGCGGAGAGGGGATTTTCTGTTTCTAGAGCGATGATGCAGGAGTTGGTAGCTGTGGAAGGGGACAGTCTGGGTGACACTCCCGGGTCGTGTTTTTGGGAGCCGGAGCTGTGTCGCCGCTCTGTGTGGCCACCAGGTGGCAGCGTTGGACAGCGAGTGCCGTGTCCAGGTACCGGGAATCGAATGATGGCTTTGGGCTTTCTTTTGTTCTCCTTCTTCCCCTCTTTCCTTTTATTTCTTCATTACCCTCTGCGGCCAGGAGCTCCACATTTGAACAAACTACAGGTTTCATCTGTCTCTTGCAGCGTTAATTTGTGAAAGGGTCTGTTTTTGGCCATGGTGCAACGTGCTAAGAAATTGTTCTGAGGAGTCAGAACAAAATTTCATTGCAGGAGGATGCAGAGTGAGGGGAGACACTGCTTTTTTGCTCGGCTCAAGAAGGTTCTTTCTTATCCCAAACCACATATATCTGTCCTTCCTCTACCTACTTACAGTACAAAATGTCGTCTGGAAAAAAAAAGAATTAGTTATAATGTAGCGGCAAAACTGTTGCCTGGAGAGTGTGCCTGCTGAGAGCCAGGCGCAATTTGGAAACAGTAATAAGTTTCCCTTGATAGGATTATTTTCACTCTGCTTTCAGGGGGAGAGAGGATGGAGAAGTGTTTGTTCCTAATGGGAATGCCCTTGAAAGAACAAGTAGACGCAATCAAGGGAAAAATATACATATTCTGCCGTTAAGAGTGTAGTTCTTCTACAGACTAGAATAGATTCTAGTTAAATTAGAAAAGAGGTGGATTATGTGCCTAAGTTCAGTGCAGCAGTACCAGCCCTGCTGCAAATGTCAGCATCTCAGCTGTGATGAGTGGTGTGTAGTGTTTGTGGCATGAGATTATTTTGGGGTTCTTAGTCAACGACTTCATTTATGTAGCAGGAAATACAAGACACTTGTACAAAATTAATATTATCCTTAATGCAAAGAATACATTAAGCACCTTTTTTTTTTTTTTCTAGTCCTGTCTCTTGTAAATAAGACCCCATCAGTTTTTGGGATGAAAATAAAGAAAGCATTAGCTACATTGCATGTTCTACGCTGGATGTTGAAAGTCGTCTTTTGTTTTTGCTGCCTCCCCTGACAGTTTTGCATCCCTCCTGCCTTAAGGAAGTGGAATAAAAAACCCAATTGTCCATTTGTGGTGGTCTATAACTAAATTGGCTGCAAAATATGAGAAAATTCTTTTGGTCTTCTATGTTGTGCAGTTATAACTATGGGTGGGTTTTTTTGCATGTATAACGTAGTTGTGGTAGTTCCTTTTGTTCTTTGAAAACATATTGAGACCAAAGTGATAGGCTTTGAAAGTGGTTTAGAAACCATGAAATACCAGCTTCTCCCTTCAAAAAGAGTCCACGTAGATTTGGAGAGGGGTGAAACTGATGGGAATGGTCCTTCCCCAAGACACTGGAAGAAAATAAAAAAGAGGATGTACACAAAGTGATTTTTACATATTTGTTATGTGTCCACATTGTAAATACCCAGTGCTGTAGTTTTGACACAGTCAGTATTACACTGGGCCTGCTGGTAATGAGTGCTGTGACGTTTATCTTTACTTTTTGTCACTTAGTTTGTACCTTCTTTACTTTAAATAATTCCTCATGAGGGAGTCCCTGGTAAATCAGGGCTGCATATTCCAAGTTGCCTATTACAGAGTGTGAATCTGATGTATAGTTCAAGCAAATCACTGGTAAAAGATTTAAGCCTTTGTCAGTTAGCTATAATGACTTTAGCCAAATTTCTAACAGTTCACCCAAAGATGTGCTGATGTCTTGTGCCTTCCTACAGTATACGGAAAGTTTTTCTATTAAAAGTAGAATAAGAAGGATATTTTCCCTGAGCTGTGAGGAGGGTGGCAGCAGTACAAGTGGCATCTGAAGGGGGTTGTACCAGTTATTTTCCAAAAGAAAGGCTTTTCAGACTATTTGAATTCCTGGCATGAGGCACTAGGTGGCTGAGATATGATCCATTTTAGTATTGATTAGCCTGATATACATAAATCTGCTTCTGCTTTGATACCTGCTACAGAAGTGCCAGTCTCTGTACATTTTCACTGGTGTGGTGCTGTGGAGGCTCCCATGCCCTTCCTGCCACACACCAGACCAGGATATGCTGTAGACAGCTGATTTTCATCACTCCTCTTTTGGGACTGAGGTTCAGAAGTCAGCTCTGAAAAGCAGTTTTTATTCTGTTTATATTCTTCATTCTGTTTTTGCAATGCATTTTCTTCCAGTTATTTTTTGCCCAACTCTTACTTGTTGGGTGTGACGGATTTTAGAGTCCTGTGACACCCTGTGTATATTTCTGCAGGAATTTTATCTTTTGTGTATTAAAACCAGTGCAAGGACACATTATCTAATATCAGTGTGAGGCTGACCGAATTAGTGCACGTTAAATTGAATATTGCTGGTACATAATGGACTTGAAGAATGTGATTTTTTTTCTTCTTATTGGTGCCATTTTCTTTCAATTTCAGTACAAACTACAAGAAACGAAGAATAATATGTAAAACATTTTTTCAACCAAAGTCAGTTTTTGGTCAGTCAGGGTGGTTTTTTATGTGTTTTGTTCTGTGTTTATGGCCTTATTGTTTGTGAATCTGTTGTCTTGACCCTTGCTAGGAAAGAAAATATTATTACTAGTTCTAGGCTCTTGTTAGGAGAGAAAAGATTTCTAATTCTGGGCTTGGCCTCAGACTCTTCAACAAATGTGATCATGTTTTTTCAGGGTTGAGGGGTTTATGAAGAACTGTGAGGATAATTACATAGTTTAGCTTAAAAATATTTGTCATTTAAATGAGACTGTATAAATCTGTCAGATTTGAGCATAATTTGATGAATTTCGCATCTCGGTTGCATGTTACATGGAAAAGCTGCAAGGGCAGACATTCCATTGACATCAGACAAGCTGGGCAAACATATTAAAAAAAAGCCTAAAACCCCAAATACTAATACTTTCCCAATGCAGCAGTATACAGATTCACCAGTGTCAATGAATATTGTTCTGCTAGTATATTTCTTATTTCATGCTTCATTTTGTCTTTTCCCAGAGCTAGAAGTGTCATAAAGTGTTTTGCATTCTAAGTACTAGGGATATAGTGTAGAGACAGTATTTGCCATGTTCTAAGAAACAGAAGGCACACAGTGAAATTTAAAAAATTGAATAGACAGTTACACCTCTCCCATTTTACAAAAGAAATTGGCAAGAAGTAAACATGTGAGCATGGAGAAGAAACTGAGTCTATATGTGGATGACTTCTTTTCTTTTCATCAGAACTGAGAGAGGCACTTGCCATAGTCAGGTCTGTACTTAGACTTTGCATATTAGCCTTCACAGCAGTTAATGATATTTAGGTTCAGCCTAGCTATCAAGAGGCAGGGAAAAGAAAAAATGCAATAAAGAAGTGGCTCAGCTTCTCTCAAATGGGCTTTAATTGGGCTTTTTGTGATGAAAAGCTAATGCTATCTGTTTCCTAGAGATGACTAATTCTGTGTTCCAGTTGTTAACTGAAGAGATAGGACTGTAGTTAGAGACAGCTTGTACCAAAATATGGTAGCAGGCATTTGGTTGTTGACTAAAGGTTTTAAATATATTAAGTTATGCTGGAGGGGGAGGAAGAAAAAACTGTCTATTTTTGTTACAGGTTGTACATTTAGCTGTAACAAATAGGAACACTATGGCTGGTGCTATACAAATATTTTTAACATGGCTGTTTCCTGCCCTAGTTCTTAGAACAGGAAGTAAACATCTGTATCAGAGAGGATTTGCTATTACCACTGATAATTGCAATGATTCTCTTCTATGAAAGCTACTTAACTCCAACAGCATATTTAACTACGTATTTTAACATATTTGTATGGCGTGCATACAAATAAGGTCTATTTTCAGTAGTATTCTATACCTCATTTCTGCATTTATCAGCTGTAATACATTCCAAGTACTTCTGTATATCATTGAAATGAAAGATTTTACTGCAACTTAAGAATGAACATTTATGCTTCCAGCTTCTTCTGTTTTTTTGCCAAGGTTTCTTCGATCTAAGTACGGTGAGGTGCAGAAAAAGGATAGTCCCAGAGAGCACTGGTGTTCAAAATACCAGTGTCTGAAAGTGTTGCCTCAGATTGGTAAGCTTATTCAGGCGGAACAAATGAGAACCAAAAATGCAGATTCTGTCAATAAGTCTGCACTTCATCTCTTGCTGAAGCAGGGAACATTACTACATCTCATGTTGCTCTGCCTGATTAGCTCTTACTGGAAAAAGTGAGCCTTTCCTGCTGTTGAGTTAGAGGTATCTGCTTTAACAGTCACAAAGGAAATGTGAAGAAGTTGGACATTTAAAATGGGTCATAATGTTTATTTGTGAATACCTTGTGCTTAGACGTGGGGAATTTCTTTTCTCATGAGAGTTTCTGTCTAGGAGATGGCATATTGGCAGTAGTGTTCATTTTCTTCTTATACTACAAGTTGGAAGATATTTAGCTCCCAGAACACTACTTAAGTTTAAGTGTGGGGTTTTTTTTTTACCCCTCAGTTTTACAGCCTTGAAAACTCTGGCTCATGATAGGCTTAAAAAGTTACACAAGAGTGGATCTCTCTCAGTGTAATGTAAATGGAAGGGGCTCTGTTAGCGAAAACTGAAAACACAGGAAAATCTTTGTATCAGTTCCTGCATGGCTGAGTCTGCAGTGAGCTTCAAAGGTTTTGCATCTGAGGAGAGTGATGACATGAAGAAAGTGTTCTGTGTGGAAGATCACGTAGAGATCAAGAGAATTGGAAACGAAGTCAGCAAAGTAATATTTCTAAAGAAAGCCTTGTATAAGAGAGAAAATAGAAGATAAGTTGGAAACTATGTCTAATATTAAAACTTTTAGGAACAGAAGGCATGAAGGTGAGAGCTGAAGGAGGAACCAAAAGGAACAGTTATGGCTATAAATATGTCATGATGACTGTAGCAGGACACGAAGTGAAAGAGAAGTTGGGTTTTGTAGGACTGAGTGAGGAGTGGATCTTGAATTCCTGTGTAAGGAATTAATGTAATTCCTGTGAATTACCTTGTGTAAGGTACTGGGCAGAGAGCTGTTACCTCGCTGTTGAGGTGAGACTGCATCTAGCAGCTGTGAAATTCGAGGGCCTGTGCTTGTACTGGGGGCAGTAATGCTATTCCATTTAACATTTCTCTTGGGGGTGCATGCACAGCCCTTTTGATTTGGCCCTAGTTCTAGTAGAGGCTGCGTATCTAAGGGAAACTGCACCAACAGGCCTGCTGTAAGCATCAAGCCTCACTGATAGAGTTATTTCTAGCCCTTCTAGTTGTGAAGAAGGTGGCTCTTTTTCTCCCAATCAGTATGCTGCTGAGTTGCATGGCCTATGGCTATGTGGACTGAAAGAATACTGAAAAGTCCTAACTTCAGCATTCATCTTTTAGAGGTGACTAAAATTCCTTGTCCCTGTCCATCCATTTCAACACCAGAACTTTCACTGAAAATAAAAATTTGTATTAAACATAATTCAGAGCCTTATAATAAAACATGTCACGTGGTTAACCTTTAATACAATGTAGCATTTAAAGAATAGTTTGCATCTTTTGCTGGTAAATTACTACATAAATATTTAGATTAGGTGTGAATAGGAATGTGGCATTATTTATGGATCCATATTTCTCTGGCATTTCAGATGCATGGTTGTTTTGCTCCTTAATAAATGCAGACATTAAAAGAACAAGCATAGACAAAGTGCTAATTTTAAAGCTTTGCAGCTCAGGGGACAAAAATCTCCCCATGTTTTGTTAGAACTGCTTGTCGTCTCCATTCGCACAATAGAGAGAAATCTTACAAAACACTAGAAGTTGCATTAAGCTCCTTTATTTCTGACACTTGTCATGGAGTGACATGTCTCACCTGCTTGTGCAGGTTGGTAGCAGAGCAACCTGTCAGATCTGAAGGTGTTTTGGTGTTGTCTGTTCCTTCTTGCTTCAGAGGCAGATGTGTTATGGTACAGGTACTGCTTTAATTTTTGTCCGTATTTGCTTCAGTTCTTTCTCACCTTAATCCTTGCAAGGGGGAGGCAAGAACATATGAAATGTCTTACTCATGAAAACTTGAAAAAAAGAGGAAAGTGCACATCCCTTTTTTCCTGGTTTAACTAGGGCTTGGACTGTTAGGGAGGCTGCCCAGAAAGCCACACCAGCAGCATGGAGTGCAGCAGTTCAGAGAATGGTGCTGACAGAATGGCACTTGCAGGCTCCTGTGGAAGCACTCTCAGGTCTGATACACGCGCGTTTTCTTCTGTGGAGTCCTGTAAGTCACACACCTTGTCTGTATCTCAGCTTCCCTCATATCAAATGTGACCTTCCATGCAGAGTGAGCATACAGGGGTGATGACAACAGAAAGTCTGTTGATACCCATAAGCTGTTGAGATACTGCAGTGATGAAGGTTTCTGGCTGTTAGTACAGGAATAAGTTTCCATTTGAGATGGAAAAGGTATGGATGTTTCCTTGATCTGTTGAAATTAAGGAGAGGTACCAAGCAGCTCTGCTGCAGTTTTTGCTTCTAAATTAATCCTGCACTTAAAGAAGTTAAGTCTTTGGGGGCTCCATAGTCTCCATGATGTTTTTCAATGAGAAAGTCTGACTAAATGTTCAGTGCTTTTGTGCCCTTTATTTGTCTTCTGTTTTGAACTTCCGGAAGGAAGGTAGCTGTCTATATTTATTTATGTGTTTCTTTAATTTTATTGTGGTCCTTTTCCTGAAAACCAGTCAATTCCAGTCCAGGGTCCTTGCAAGGTATTCACATACAATAATTTTCCTTTCTTTCTTGTTGGCAGGAAATAGGCATTCCCATATAGCTTGGTGTGCAGGTTACCTCGATCACCTGTTGGTCTGGAAAATACCCCTAATTTATCTGATTTTTCTAGGCCCCTGTTATATAAAGCCTTTTAGTGTTCCAATATTTTTTTTCCCATTTCCTTGTGTTGTATTTGGTTTGGCTCAAAAATTTGTTATAACCACAGGAATGTATTTGACAAGAAATCCTGTTCGATTCCTGAGTTGACTAAGCTCTTCTAAGCATCCGTGGTGATCCCTGCATTATCAGCAGTTGCTGTATGCATGGAGTCATCTCACTGTGATTCTGACTGCATTGCAATAAGTAAAGAATTCGCCAAAGAACTATTTGCTTACTCAAATATTAATCCTGTGAAAGGAGTATATCTGAAAGTATCATTTTCTTGCTGCCAGTAACTGTCTTTATGCAAACTCTTTTCAGCTATTTTTTCTTCTGATGAGCACTTTTGAGTTTAGATTCAGGAATTCCCGTCTTCAGGAGTAACAGCCCTCCAGCACTGATACCCTCAAGGCTATCACATAGCAGTGTTTCTGTAAGATGAATGGAGAACTATAGTGGGAGGGAAAAAAAGTCATAGCTATGGGGGAGAGGTTTTCTCTCTTCCCCACCAATACCTTGGACTTCCGTGGTCCACACAAATCAGCTGTGTACCTTGGTATGCTCCTTGTAACAAGCCAAGAAGACCTCAAGGATGTCAGCTAATCTTTAGTGGCAATAAATGTGAGGATTTAGGGATGAGTGTTTTCTCTTGCAGGAGGTAGCAACTTCCAAAACCTCCTGACTGTTTTTACCTGACAGCATGGACAATTCCAAAAAGCCTGAAGTTCAGTGTGAATGGGTTACTCTGGCCTGTCCCAGCAAATTGCATTTTCTGATACAAAATTAATCAGCCAGAGTAAACATCTTTGTCTCCAAGGACATTAGGAAAAAATCCTAGGAGTTGTACATTTGGCCCGTGGAAGTTAAGTCTTTGCTATCAGTACTTCCCAGGGGAATCATTCCAGGTCATTCATTTTCTTTCTCTTCAAAAAGTATTAACCATTTGATTTGAAAACCTTTTTCTTACCATAGGGTGGCTTCAGAAAGTAAGGTGTGAGGGAAAGGGAATTTTATAAACATGCTTTCTAACAATATACAAGGGGTAGCAGTTCTCAGATGGTTGGAGAAGAGGTATCTTCACTATTCTTAGAAGGTTTTGATATGTTTAACTTACTAGTTGTAGTATGATGAAAATATAACACATATGTACTGTATTAAAGTCCAGTGTTGCAATACTGTCAGTGGCCAAAAGCTTGTAGCAAAGTATAAGGGCAGGATAATACTTGCCCCCCGAAGTCTCACAATGTCCAGAAGCCTGTAAATAAAAACTGCAGTCAGAACGTTTCTCTGTGTTTGATAACTCTGGATGGTGGTGGTCGTGTTGTTGTTTTAGGCATTTGTTTAGGTGAGTCCATATAAACATTTGCAGCCTCCTGTGGAGAGCAGTTCCACAGCTTAGGAGAACTCAGGACGGCTTGTAGACACTTGGATCTGTTCGGTTGCTGGACAAGTGCATTTTCTCTGTCCTGAGAGGCTTGCAAACTCATAACAGTTTGTGCAAGAATAGAGGCCAGACTGCAGCCTTTGGTCTCCTGAGAACATAAAAGTGAATATTTTTTCCTCCCCTTCAGATAATTTTAAGGTTTCTTGTTCTGGCCTGCCCTGGTATGTCTGTGGACACAAAGGAATGTAATCTGGGGAAGTGTTGTACTGTTCCTACCTTACAACTTCCTTTTCTTCTCTGATCATCCAGATCTGAAGACTTTTAAAATGCCTCTTAGTTTGAGGAGCTGTGGATCACTTTACCTACTTCTACATGTCAGATTGCCAGGAGGAAAGGATACCATTATTCATTAGGCTGGGAGAGCAGAAGTTTCCTGTCTTACAATATTTGAATGGTCTGGGTGTGAAGGAACCAAAATCAAGAAATGAAATCCATTGTGTTGGCGAAACAAATTATTTTTATTTTAAATTTCTCCCAGTTTTAGACAGCCCTGTTTACCTACCCATGTCTCTTATTTTGAGTTGTGAGGCTTATTTTTGAGTATTGTTATGCAAAAAGAGCCTATCACCAGGAAGAGCCGCAGAACACACCCTGTTTCAGGCAGTAATATTTGATTCCTGAGTGCTGTAAATGATGTAGAAATGTGCATGTATTAATGAGGGGTATAATAGGTTTGAGTGAAAGTGGGAGATAAGATGTGTTAATCTTGTATATTAAATAGTCCTACAACAATGAATCTTATAATGAGGCTGTTATTAAATCTTTCCTTCACTGGCCTCAGTTCAGCGAAACCAGTGCTTCTGAGTTTGGCTTCTTTAAAGCCAGATTTCACAAGAAAGGACCAATTTTCTGAGATCTTTGTCATTTTGAAGTCCTTACCACATTAGAGGTGTGTACAGCACATGGTGGAAAAGATCTTTCCAGCACTCCATCATGTAATATTTTCACTTTTTTAGGCTTGAGGACACCTCCCTTAATATTAGTGTGCTGGTATGGAGTCTGTTTTGACCTCAACTGTATCTTAGGAAAAGGAGCACTGTGTTTCTCTCATCTACATCGTGCGAACAGATTGTGTTCTAACAAGGTTAGGAAGACTGTCAAAATAGCAATAGTTTTAAAGGAAAAAAAAATTATCTGGAATGATCTGTGGTTTTTACATTTGGTGCTCTTCTAGCTATAGTGCTGAAGACAGTTCCGTAAGAAGGGCAAGATTCCTTGGTTCACTGGTATTTATTTTTTTCTATTTTTGTCCAGCAACTTTTACAGATTTTCATCTTGCCTCTTGCACCATTTGCCAATAGTCAGATTAAAATCTGCATGGTGCTGTCTGATTATGTTCTGGTTTAAAAAGAGGAAACAAGAAAGTTAAAAACCCAAGCCTGATGGCCACTGTGGAAGATACAGAGTGACAACCACGTTAGGAAGCAGCAAACAAAAACTTTTCCTCACGTCCAGGTTTTCCCGGTAAGGACCTAAACAAGGACTTTCTTATTCTGATGGTGGTGGGAGCTGGGCTGAAGGAGAGACTGCTTTTCTCCATCATCATCATTCCTGTTTAAGGGTAAGGAAAAGGTTCAGTGAGAGACATCAAATATATAAAATTCAGAGTGATGATTGATTGTTTCCTTCAAGGAAGCAACAAGACAGACACGGTTGTGTATTCTCAGGTGATCCCCATTCTGATAGTAACCAAGACCAAACCTGATTAGCTTAGTTATAAAACAAGTTGATGTTTTGTGATCTTACATTCTCATTCCCTGCAAAGCAGACACCTTTTTGATTTACTATGCATGTTTAATTGAGATGGAGGTGCTGTAGCTCTGCTCTCAGTAAGTTCAGCTTTTACATTCCATTTCTCTTTTGCCTCTTCATCCCCTTTTCTCCACGCTTCTGACTCCGAGCTCACATTTATCCTGTTAAGCAACTCCTCTTACTGTGTCTAAACATAAGAGGCTGAGCATCCTTTCTCAGATACCTCAATTCCCACCTTATCTCTCCTCGGGCCTCTGCCAGGAGCTCCATTGTCAAATTAGAGTAAGGAACATGTCTGTTTTAATATCGAGTAGTACTGAGATGACAAATGGCTTTGTATAGATGGGAACAGTGGATACTGTGAAAATTTCTTTAATTCTCACAAAGGCCTGCAACTAAAACAGCAAACGTTCTGAGCAATGGGTGTTTCACGTAAAGCCGTGACTCCCTCTGCGGGTGGGGCAGAGTGTAATTCGAGGAAGAGGAGTAGCAGGAGGATTGCACGGCGCATATTTTCCCGTTGCAAGCGATGCTTTTGGGTAAGAAAATGAATCCCGAGCGTTTGCCCGGGTGCGCAGCGCGGGCCGGGCAGCGGCAATACCCGGAGCGGGCACACGGTGGCGCCACAGCCCCACTTTTGGGGCGGCCGGGGCCGGTCAGCGCCGCTGCCGGCTCTGCAGATGCACATATGGCACAATATTATCATTTTATGGTTACAATTATGAGCAATTTGATACAAAATGAAAGCTAAATTATGCAGTGTTCCTTTTATTTGTTTAATTTTTCGCTCGAAATATGTAGAAGGAAAAATAGCACTGGTTTTGTGTGGATGGCAATAGGTACAATGCCTCCTTTTGGCTTTGTGTTCTCACACAGCGCAGGTTGTGATTATTTTCTCTCGTACATGATGAAATGTGTAGAGTTGTTCTCAGGTGCTGGGACTGTTTCACACAGAAATTGTGTATGTCTGAATCTCTAGGCTCCTTTCTTCCATAAAAAATGCATGGTACATTTAGTGGCGGGTAGACAAATACATAAGTAACAAGTTCGTTCACAGTTTCCAGTGGAAGAAGCTGGGTAGCTGTGCCGTTTAAGCAAATGCCAAAGGAAGTCTTTAAATTCTGAAAGTCACTATAGTCATTGGCAGAGCTCCCCTGAAAGGAGCAAGTATGTTCTGAACAAATTCCTTCTTACCAGTGAGGAAAATCTCCTGCCATTGCAGTTCTTAAGCTAAAAGCAGAAATTTTCATGGCCCATGCCAGGACCAACATCTTGTTACAATGATCTGTGGCATCTATATTTTGTATATTCAGGTTCTTAGTTTTTCTCTCATCAGATCCCCTAGGTTCATTATTATGAAAATGCATATTTTTGCCAGTATATGTAGCGGCATAATTTGTCTTTTGTGTGTTATGTTCTTCCTTTTCAGTAAAAGAAAGTTGTTAGTAGAGCCAGACTGTAAAATAAATCTTTGTTTTATTTTTTTTTCTTTGCTTGTAAGTATTATTTTGTTTGTATTAATGAAGATAAGGCTGGAGATGTGCTTTCCACTTGGAATAGAAAATGCGAGTTCTGAGATGGTATTTGCATTTATCGATCCAGGCACATCTGCTGGTGTACGATGGTGTGTGATATTTTTTGTCCTTGCCCACCTTTGAACCAGAGAACATGGCAGATAAGCTGTCCAGTTTGATTGGCATATCCTCTGGAAAGGATTTTCGATACATAGGATCAAATCCTGTACCCTAAACTGCTTTTGCATTTTGAAAGTATGTTAGGGACTTCTCTGAGTTCATCTGCTATATTGGGAATTAGTTTTAGGTTTAAATGCTTTCCTTGCTCTCATCAAATCATACGGTCTATCTTCTTCTTTGCCAATTTTAGATGCACTGTATTTGCATTGTGCATCTCAATATTTTCCAGAGTGTTAAAGCGAACTTGGGAATTTCATCGTCTGTGTGGAACAGAGCATCTTGGTAGATAATATATAACTTAGGCTGTCTATAAAAGAAATTACAAAACTGCAATTAGTAGGATAAATCATAGCGGTGAATTTAACCAGGGTAGGAAATCTTGTATCTTTTATTGCTTTTTCTTTGGGTTCAGTTTTAACAGTGGCTCTACAAGTGGTATAGGTGGAAATGGAAAGATTATTTTTTGAAAACAGCTCTTCAGCTGTTTAGGAAACTGTGTTTTTATTTCTGTTCACACCTGACATCTGTGAGTCCAGAGACTAGATTGGAATGTGGTGTTTTTTGTGTGCTTCTTGAAGCTCCAGAGGACTGCCCTGGCTTTGTCCCTAACTTTCTTAACTCAGTAGCTTTTCTGTAGGTAGGTAACCATAACTTAACTAATTTGTATGCACCATATGCAGTCTCGGCTCACTTCAAAGTGTAATCAAGTCATGAACTAATTACAATACCATATTCCCAAAGAATGTAAATTTAATTTCCCTTCAAACAGAATGGGAATGTATTAAGCCATTCCTTTATATGAGAGCTGTGGCATTCAACAACATAATGCTGATGCTTCAAACAGAAGTGAAGTTCTTAACTTTTGTGGACCTTGTGACCTTTTTCCCTACGCATCTTCCCTTTTTATTCTTGCATCTTGAGTTAATTTACTGACTGGATAACAACATTAAAATATTCAAGTGTAAATTAAAATGTAACTGTTGGGCTTCAGATTGGAGATCACTCTGTCTTATTGTATGTGACTTGCTTCTTTATAGTGTTTTCAGAATTGTGCTTCCTAAGGCATTTGAATCAGAAGGAAATTGTGTTTTGAATTGAAGGCTCATAAGGTTCAGACTCTCACCAGATGATTTCTTTAATACATCGAAAAGTGGATGTGCAGAAAGTTCCCTACAGGTTCTTAGCATCACTGTGCCAGGGAGTCCACATAAACTCAGTTATATAAGAACGAGCAAAGTGAAGTTGTTCATAAAACATTTTATTACTTTCAGTCTTTGCAGCAACTTCAGAGTTTAGATAATAAACCTTCATAGAAGTTACTAGTTTCTACCCTTTCTCAGAACAATGATTCACATAGAGTCAAACCACTTATTTTATTTCTCTTAATTTTAAGGCAGAAGAAACATGTTAGGGTTGACTTTGATCTGTGCCTGGATAGTCTGATTTCTAAAATGGAGTCCTGTTGCTCTTCTGAGATGAAATTGTCAAAGCACAGGACTGTATGTATTAAACCCAAGTAGTATTTTAAAATTAAATGTGGGTCAGCTTCCAATGTGGTATGTAATTGTTAAATGCTAAAGGAAAGAGCTTAGAATATCTTAGTTTATATTTTAAAGTGTTCCTTTTAGATGTTAATTCATTAATGCCAGCAGTTTATTTTTATTCATATGACTTTTCATATGTAAGTAGTTGAAGCTGCATTATTTTAATCCTTTCTTTGGTTAGGGAGAAAAAAGCCTGCAGGTGGAAATCAGAATGACATACATATTGCTTCTTTCCCAAAAAGCACGGTATCTCTCTCCTATTGATATGCAAAATACTAAGAAAATAAACCCCATTGCTTTACGTGTCAAAATACTGTAAAAAATATATGCTTGGGTGATGCATGCAAAAAAGTGTGGGTCCACTTGTAGCGGAATTTGCCATCAGTCTGTTGTGGGTCTTTGGGGCTCTGCAGACTCTATAAATTTGGTTCCCTTATACTACGAGTGCTTAGATGTAGCTTGATCCTTAGTTGTATTTATAGGGATAGCACTGTTTGGAGACCCAGCTGCATGGGTCTTAGCAATTGCCTGAGTTAGGTGAAATGCTTTCTTACTCTTGCAGCATTCTTTAAAGCAATTTTAGGGCTACTACTGTACAGTGAAATGTCATAGTAGTACATGGTGCCACAGTTACGGATGCAGTGGTGTGTCTGTTAAACAGCTGTGAGCTTGCTGTGACATTCTTCAAGTGCCAGGCGCAGGCCAGCGGCATTTTGGAAGTGGTGCAGTGTTGCTGTTGCTGCCAGAAAAAACCCAACCCCCAAACAAACCCCACAAAAACATCAAAGGAAGGTAAGTTGGATCAGGCATGTGGTGCTTGATGCTGTGCTGCTGGGACTGTGCACGGCTGCTTGAATGGGTCTGGCTCACACACCTGCTTGGAGAGCATGCTCAGGTCTGCCTGCAATTTATCTGAGTGGATTTTTCTTGGGAGACCAAAGACCTCTCAGAGCTTAGTGTACTTTCATCCACACACTGTCAATGGCATTTCCTCAGCATCTCCTTCCTTGTCTAGTTTTTCTCACAGCATTTGTTTTCAAGGGACTACCTGAGGCAGTGAAAAGAGTTGAGTCTGCTGAAACTGCCGCCATCATTATAACTAGTCAGGTTTCTAGCTGCATGTCCTTAAGCAGGAATTTGAAAAGACTAGTGCTTTGTGGCTACTGTGGTTGTGAGTGCACATGTCAAAAAACTTTCTTCATCACATCACAGGAAGTTTCTTGTATCTCTACCACAGAGTTCAAGTTAATGCTGTCTGATTTAAATTCTAATCCAATTTGTGTGTGTTTGACTTTTTCTTTCCTTTGATTGCTTTATTCATCTTTGCATATCTCTGTAATAGCTCTGAGTCTCTAGAGCGTCTTCCATTGGATATGGGGGCTGATGGGACTGCAGCATCTGGTGGCTGAAGATGGAGATTCAGCTCCTGTGTTCTATTCTGGCCATGGATCAGAGAATGCAGCCCTGAGTGAAAGGACAGTCCAAGCTGAAGCTACAGTCGGACTACAGGAATGAGTCATCACTGGGCATCTTGTTTGATGCTTGGGAGGTCTATTAGGACTTTTCTGCATGGGTGAATGCAGGCAAACTCAGACGCTGAGCTAATCAGATGCAAGATGTATCTGGTCTGTTAGTGCTGTGCCTGAGCTTTGCTAGTTTACCCTGCAGCTGCAAGATGTGTGTCCTGGAGCTGGCTTGAGGAATGTGGGGCTGCTAGGCTGCACCTGTGTGCTCAGACATGCCTGAAGACTCCCTGTGACACAGTTTTCCCATGTGTAAAAAGGGAATGACAGAGCTGCTGCCTGTCCTGAAAATGCTCTTGGCAAACCAGTGAGGAAAGTGTCACTAGGTGGTGAGTTCTCACAAACACTCTGAAAATACAGAAGGGCCTTTGCTGTTAGATTGATTGCAAAGAATCTCATTAGATGTGTTCTCTTCCCTTGCTCTTAGCTTCTAGAAAAGTTTTTTCTAGGCTGAGTTTGCTGTGGTCAGAAGCTGCTTTAAATTTATGTTTTAATAAAGTGAGATAAAACTAAACATTTATTCTTAAATTATAAAGACCCCCCCAAAGAAATCGTCTTTCTAATGAGAAGATTCTTTGTCTTCTGATTTGATTGCCTTTTTCCCTCTTACAAAAAGGGATACAAGGAAAGCAGAATTTCGGTAAATAGTCCTCCTGGAGCAACCTGGTGTTGGCTTCCTTTGGAAACCTGGACCTGAAGAGACCAGTAGTTGTTTGAATTACTGTAGCATGAACATTGCTTGCAAAAGCATGTGGAGGCTGATGTGTAGAATTCAAGAACTTCTTAGATAGATGCTGGGTGCTCTGAACTAAAGCATTTCAGATTTTAGGCTGGGTTTCACTTCTATTCAAAGTGCCAGTGGAAGCAGTGCACTGGGAACAGTGAAGGGAGTCAGTGGGTGTGCTAGAGACTGGCCCTTCTCCTCCCAGTTTCTGGGGAAGCACTGTAGGAACTGTAGGTTTTTGGGTTTTTTTTCCTACTTCAGCCTGTGAGAGGCTGACAGTATTTCAGCAAGAAGTAAGCTGTGAGTAGTTGAGGTAGCTATGGAGCAGACTTAATAGCCTAAGGATTAAGAGTGGAACTGAAGGAAGGGGTTGAGACTTTGCAAGGTGGCTAAACACATCCAGACAGATGACCTTTGCTGGAAGAGGTGTCTTCTGCTCCCAGCTCCAGTCCCTCTGCGTGCCTCATGCCAGATGTTTTGCCTGGTTGTCCTTTTGCCTTGCTGGGACAGCTTGCTCAGGCCTGGAGTGGGGGATCTAGGGGGCAACAGAGCTGGTGTGGATGGAAGGAGTGAGTGGGAGAGTATCTTTGGAAGCAATTGAACATTAGGTTGGCTGTGCCTTCTTGTGAAGCTTCACCCCAAGGAAAGCTCTTTGTTCCCTGCCTGGCTCCCTGGACATCCATTCCTAGCTTCTGTAAGCATGTCACCACTGTGTGCTGGCAGCCCCTCCTCTCAAAGCCAACTATCTCCACTGAGGTTATTATCTCATAAGAGCCATAAATGAGTTCTTAATTATTTGACTTACATTCAGTGAAAAAATTAACTAATTTATTCTATAAAGTATGTAGTACTTGCAGTATTACATGTAAATGTGGCTGTTGAAATCCTAACATCTGCATTTCTAATTTTATTTTTTTTGTTCCCCCCCCCTCCACATACAACCATGATACTTTACTAATAAACTGCATAAAAAGTATTACTCTAATACATTCAAATGTGTATTTCTTGGACATAAAACTACCTTTCAGTGAAATGCCAAGTACCCCTTCTTCCAGGTAACTAACATCTTGCAAATCCAATATTTGTGCTCCTGAACACATGAACAGTTACCAAATGTGTCCATTTAGGTATATTACTTTTTCTGGAATGGAAATCTGTAGGATTTCTCCTATACTGTTTTTTCAACCTTACATCTTTTTATTTTTAAAGCAGATAATGAAAGTGTTTATAATGTACATGTCTGTCCAAAGACTGTATTGCCTTAGTAGATACATGATCTTGTTATATCTGAATGAGTTAAATATTTTTGTGGCAGTGTTGTGTATTGCCTGGCTAATTTGTAGGAGAAAAAAGGAGATTATCTTGCTGCTTTTAGCAAAAAATTCAATAGAATGAGAGAGTAAGATCTAATATTAAGGCTTTTTTTTTTCTTAAGAAGATATTCTGCAGTAAATGTACCAGCACATTTTTTGAGAATTGCCATACTTTCAGCTATTCTGAATGTGTCTTAAACAAATGAACTCTTTTTTCGTATTCAAAGCTTCATGTTTACTTAGTAAGCAAAGCAGGGCTATAAACTCTTAGACTGTGGTGGCTGTAAAAATACTTTGCTTAATATAGAGTGATTGTGTGAATGAACAAGATTTTAATCTTCTAATACAGCGAGTTTTACTGTGGCTGACCAAATCTCACAAGAATTTCAGGGACATCTCAGCCACCATTCAAGCTCATGTGAGCTATTGCCCCTCACACTCATGATCCTATAACTGGCCTTTGGACAATCAGGATTTGCTTGCATTCTTTACTGATGCTAATTTTGCATGTCCTGTTCTAAACTGTATTTTAAATGAATTTGGCAGCCACATGCATGGGGTGGTGGCATCATGTGTACTGTGAGGGCTCTGCAGTCTGTAAAACACAAAGGGGCCTGGGAGTGTGGGCAGCCTTGCCTGGCTTTGCAGTGGGATTGGTACTGACAGTGTGGCAAGAGTGAGGATGGCTGCCTGGCCATCACCCGTGTGCCCCAAGGCTGTTTAGGGTGCTCGTTTCTGGTGCCAGCAATGTGCTCGCTGGAGGGAGGAGAGGGCAAAATCTGTTTTGTGGGGAAGGGGTTGCTGGAAGCAAACTGAATTAAGAGGGCTGTAAAAAATTGATAAAGATAGATAGGACTGTCTGTTTTTATATTCTGCCACATAACATGGGTTTAAATGAATTTCCCTATAATTTGTCTTCAAATACCGACATTTAACTCTTAGGCTGTATAAATGAACTGGCTTTCGCTAGAGTAAAATTCATGCCCTGCGTCCAGGCTAATATGTTCACCTACTATAAACATTACTGCCTATGGTTACAACTGGAATAAAAAATTCCTTTTATATACATCATAGCTGGCAGAGACTCCTGAGACCACCACAAATCACTTCAGCCTTTTGGTGCTCTCTGACGAAGTGAACTGAAATGTAAAACAGCTCCGGCTTCAGGCAGGCTGGCTCTGGAAAGCAATTAGCTTGTTAAGACCATTGTTTGTACCCTCCCATATTTCCAGGTGCTGAGCAAAGGTGTTATGAGAGCTCTCCTGATTGATTTCAGCATTGGGGTTTATTAACCTTCCATTCCTTCCTAAAATGTTTTGCTTATTCTCTTGGTAGCCTTTTGTTTAAAGGAAAGAAAACCAACTAAACAACAGCAAAAATGAAGCCCTGGTAAGGCCACCTCTCTTGCAAAAGAATAAGAAGAAAGAAGGAGGGTGGGGGAGGGAAGGCAACAAAACTGAACCAAAAAAAACCCCTTAGGGTCATAACAGGGAATAACAAAGCAGTGAGTTATTTATGCAGCCATGATTGGGAAAAGTGATTGCAACATGAATTTGCCCAGAAGCAATGATTAGATCATAAAAATGTTAAGGAAATCTGTAACTCAACACCGTTTTAAAGATTGAAGAAGTTTTTGTTCCCTACCTTAATTGCAGTGACTTGTTATTAAAGTATTTATTCAGAGTAATCTCTTTGGACAGCGAGCCCTTATCCCATCTGCATGCATAATTAAAAGTGAGGGGGGAGAGAGGGGAGCATAAATGGTTTACCATGCTACATGAGCAAGGGAGGGAATTACACAATGACAGGTGAAGAGCAGATTTATCTCCTGTTGGAATTTCAATGCTGCAAGCAAGGCAGGACACTGTTGCTAATATCCTTGCAAACACCACAGTTGCTGCTTCTCCAGATTACTGTCCAAAAATTATTGCTGGTCTGTAAAAGGCCTGTAGCACTGCATCTGTGGCTGTGGGGTTTTGAGCCATTGGCGCTCAAGCAAAGAGATTGGATTTGGGTATGTGGGCTTGTGAATCGATGTCTGTGCTTAGAAATGGACTATTTACTTACTTGGCTGGCTATTTATTTATTTATAAATAAACATTGGTAATGGCTGGCTTTGCTGAATACGAATAAGAGGGTTGTAGTTGTTCCAGCTGAAAAAAAGTCATCACCTGCCTCCTGCTTCTGTCCCTTTTCCAATGATAAAAGAATTTGATGCAATTCTTTTTCCACTCTGAGTAAGGAAGAAGGTTGTACTTGTACATTCATCTCTAGGCAGATTTATCATCATTAGGTGCTACTCAAACACACAGTATCTGTTTTTAAATTGAACTGTTATGGATCTAAATCAGATTTACACAGAGTAAGTTGGTATACATTTGGCTATAACTGTTCACTAAAGAGTGTTTTTCCCTTAACTTCTGGTGTCTCACCTCTGCAGCAGCAGTACAGAGAATGCCAAGAACTTTTGAGCCTTTATCAGAAGTACCTGGCTGAGCAGCAAGAAAAACTATCACACTCCCTTTCTGAACTCAATGCTGCCAAGGAAAAGGAGCAGAAGGTAAGCTCTTTTTTGCCATCTCTTTTTTATGTAAATGACCTAGTCAAAACATCTTTTTGAGACTGTGAGTGTATTATCTTACATCATGTAGTGTTTTGTGATTGTTTCCCATGAGTCCTTGCTTTAATACGTGGATTTCAGGAAAACAAAGAGAAAAACCCTGACAAGTTTTGGGTCAGTAGAATGGGTGAAGTTAATTGACCATGTTATAATGGACTAGGAATCATGGGAACCCACACCTTTGCCAAGGAAAAAGTTAAGATGCTGTTCTGTTTTCTGTTCTATTATTTAAACAGGAAAATAATTGCAGTCACTGTAGATATAGCCTTTCACATTTTCACTGTGGCTTTTGATGATTGAAAAGGGCATTACAGATGATGTATTTGGTCAATAAGAGCTTTCTCAAGTCTGTAAAGCAGCTCATCTGATTTCAGCTATTTATAGAAGACCTATAGTTCTATATGCAGTGAAAACCAGAAAATGTTGACTAGGGTTACGTGTTAAATTAAGTGGTGAAATGTTTCTCATATGTAGGTGCCCAGAACCTTGAGAATATGGTTGCTTGAGATTTTCTTCTGGTAGCTAGGTGCTCAGTTTGGATCCCTGCTGGTGGCAGATTATACTGCCTATGCAGGTGCTCTGCCCCATGTTCTTGCTTGCTGTTCTCTGGTAGCAGATTCCGTCTGCAGATCTCTAGAATCCATCCCACGTAAGACCATGACTTTTTGTAGAGGTTATGCCCTTGATCCCCTCTTCTGCTGGAGCAGTCTAAAAGGCTTATTTATAACGGGGATAGAAGTAAAGCCACCAGCACAGAGTATCCAAAAGGAGGCCTGATTCTGGCATCTCAGTGGTTCCCTGCTGTGGGAATTATACAGGCAGATCCTACTTCTCAGGAGACAGGAGACTGTGTGGGAAGGAGTCTTTTAATTCTTTCAGGAAGCAGGTAGCAATACTCTGTGACTTCATTGGCATCAGGAATGTGTTGGTTTTTTTTTTTTTTTTGTCCTGATGATGTGGTGTTTTTAGCATTTTTTTAGCTTTTTTTTTTTTTTTTGTCCAACACTGTTGGACATTGAGCTGTTTGTCAGGCTTTCAACCTTTTATAAACATTTAATTTCCATTCTTTTGTGTTTATATTTGCCCTCCATTTTTGTGATGGTTTTGAATTCAAAACAAGAATATCCTCCCAGAATGGATGCTGTCTGTGTTGCTGCTTGTATGGCATGCAGCTTGCTGGGGATCTCCATGGAAAATAGTCCAGAGGAGTCCGTATAGTCCAAAAGCACTGTGGTAGTAGTGTTTTGGGTGATGCCAATCCTTTCAGGTTTGGCCCTAAATGTTTCATTTCAAGGCTTTCAACTTCAGATACATTATCCTATGCTAGGTTAGCCCTTAGTATTGAGGGATCCCGTGTCATCATATCTACAGGACAAAGGCATGTAAGCAGATAACAGGAAACCTTCAGCCCATTGACTATCAAATTATTTCAAGAATCTGCGTTCATCTCCTCTTGTTCTTCTGTCTTCCTAATCACTCTATCAGTGTATACAGACTTCTTTAAAATTGTTTTCTGGTTTCATGTGCAAAGTTTTATCAAGCTCATCTTTGATTCCATTATTTCTTTTCTCTATACTTACAGGTACTTTTGTCCACAAATGCAAATTCAGATATTATATCTAGGTTTGCCTTGACATTTCATTTATGGTTACATACTCTTCAGCTCCAGCCTAGGAAGTCTGAAATTACCCTAGTCTTCTTGTGTGCAAAGCATTGTAGGCGTAGATAAAAACCTGTCAAAACATGCTTCAACTGGTTTTTCTTATAGCGTGCAAAATGCTCCTGATGTTTCTAGCCTTCCTCTTCAATTTTCTAGTTCTTTGCATTTGGCTTTATAAATTGTTACTATTTTTCACCCAAACAAGCACTTTGTGCTGTGTTTCTCCTCACAGTTTAGAGACTGTGAAAAGGTGAGCAGGACTGCCATACTCTGTCCGTTCTTTCCCTCACACACTTCTTCATGGGATAGCTTTTGAAACCCAAGAAGGGTCTCTGGGCTGCTTCTTGATGGGATTGCTGTTGTTTTCACACATATTTTAATACATGAACTGTGAGATCTTAGTGTCCTGGTGGGTCTCTCTTTTTTCTCTTTGGGTGCTGTCTTAAGACTGTAGTTCAGGCTGGCATTGTTCCGTCTGCCTGATGGTGTCTGCTGAAGGCGAGCACAGCAGGGGGGAGTTTTGAGAGGAAAGAATTGGAAGAGGACAGACCCAGAACACTTTCCTCCTGCTCCAAGCAGTACTGCCCAAGCCAGTTCCTTCTGCCCCACTGAAGCTTTTGTGCTCTCCCTTTCTCTTTTAAGGTGGACTTTGGCAAGAGCAATCTTACTGAAATGTTAGGATAATGAAAGTCTTTGTGAGTTTTGTTTGAATCGAAATCAATTTGAAATCTTTTCCTTTTCACTTGATTTTGTCCAGGTTAAGGAAATCTTGGGATATGTCTGGGTTTAAAGCAAGATAACTAGCTTACCCCATATAGTTTTCTCTTCATAGAACTGTCTAGGAGACATAATCAGTGTTTCCTGTTTCAGGACACTGCTGATCTTACCAGGGTCTCTGTGTTTCGATGTACGATGTTGTTCCGATTTTCCCGTCTCTTGCAGAAACATTGGACTGCATAGCTGTACTCTGTAACGAAGCACTTCTTTGTTCTGCCTGTTTTGAGCTGTTCTTTCTTGTTTCATTTTCCTCTTTTTTCTTACTTGTTAGTTTGGAATAATTTCTAGTACTACACGTATATCTTAATGCCTCCTACTTCTGCTTTTCACCTGCCCATCTCCCTCATTCTTACCATACCGTATTTTGGCTCATGAGCTGTCACTTTCCCCTGGGCTTAGATAGCTATTTGGAAACATCTCCTTTCAGTGTTTAAATGCTGCGTTTTCTCTCAGAATAAGACAATTAACAGGTCAAGAGAACAGCAGCTTACCAAACATCGATGGCATTGTTGTAAAAAGAGGTGGAGTTCTTCTATAGGATGTAAATGGCTGCAGTAGCTGTGTGCATGTGGCTGAAATGCAGCCCTGGTTTGTAGCTATACTGAACTAATGCAGATGCTTTGGTGTTAACTTTTATTTTTGTCTGTTTTAGTATCACCAAACGATAGCAGTAACTCTGAAACCATGTTTTCCTCTTAGCTAATATTGCTTCCTTATAATGAAAGTCAGCCCTCAAAATGAAAAGAAGCATCCTGGTAGTAGTGAAATAAAATTGCTGGGAAGATGGTGGTAAGATGATTTAAGTCAGAATTCTCGTGGAGTCAATAATCAGTAACTGGAACATGGAACTTCCTTTTTTTGTGAGATAAAGTTAATTCCATTTGAAAAGATACTTAAGGTGACATGAATTGAATTATTCAAACTGGCCTTCTCAGCATTAACTCTAGGTTAATATCTCATGATGCCTCTGGTTTCATTATAGGAGTTTTAAGTACATAACTTTTTATAATAAATTCAATACCTAGAAGCCGAACTGAAATTGGTTTACCTTCTACCAACCCATAAAAAGAGGCATTAATTGTAAAGTGAATATTAAAGTGGTCACTAAAGTTGACTCAGATTCAGAGAGATAGCATTTTGGTAAAGGAAGAGCTCTATTGAAAAATAGGCTTCTGCCTTGCTGTTAATAGAAAATATCATTCATATTAAAATGTAGTTAAACTTTTCTATCAAAAATGATTTTTGGGTATACTCTCTGCAGCACCCAAATGTTCAGTCTTTGCCATTTTCAGAAGCTTTACACAGGTGTGTAAAGAAAATTGCTTTTGTTCTAGGTCATCATGTCTGAGCTAGTTTATATACTTGCTACTTCATTGCCATCTCAAACAATGGCAAGAATCCAGTTTGGTTTGGCACGTTCAGGCTGATGAATGTAGATGTTCTGCAGTGTAGAGTAGGACTTGTGGCACAAAAGTTGGACAGGCAGCTAAGTTTCTGCAGAACTGGGTTCTTGAGCTCTATCACCTTAAGGAAAGATAATACCCTTAGTCTTAGCACTCCTTATTAATGCTAATCTTTGAATTTACAAGTACAGCTGGCAACATTTGTTTTTTATTTGTGGAAGATTACCAACACATCTGCTAATTCCCTTGATTCACAAAGATTCTTGTGTGTGTGTGTGTGAGGCTTCAGTTCTTCCTTGTGTAGAAGAATCATGGATATGGAGTGGGATTACAGATGGAAAGGAATACCAAGAATTTATTTTCAATGGTGTATCATCTCTCCTCTCCCTCTGTGTTCTGATGTCTGCCCCTCTTTTGGGGTTTGCCAGTGGCCTCCATCAGGAACGAGGTACAGTTCAATGCTGAGCACCATGCAAACATCCTGAAAGACATGGTCTGCTTTGGGCATATGGTAAAATCCTAACAAAACTGACTTTTGAGAAGGCTTTTTTTTAAAAGAACTTTTTTTTATAATGTTGCTATTTCTCTTTAATCTCTTTTTAAAAATTGTTGAGTGTAGTTGTATCAATTTACAGTAAAGTCCGAAAAAGGCCTTTATCTGCAAAAACGAATAAGCCTTGCTTTCTTTTGATATTGGGAACTAAGATTCTTGTCCGTTTTTTTTTTTTTTTGCCTTAATAAGGTTGATTACATACTAAAGCTTCAAACATTACTTATTTGATTTATTAATTTTTTCCTTTGAAAAAAATATCGAAATGCCAATCTTCAGAAGCTTTTCCTTTGTAATTGTCCCCAAAGTTCCCCAGTTCCATTTTTTTCAGCACAGGTCACCTTTACACACATTCTTAGCTTGCTTAAAGAAAAAAAGAAATCCCACATATGTGAGGGGTTTTGAATGCTATAAGGTAAACCTTCATCATAGAAATGACTTTGTCTGTTTACCCAGCTGTATGGGAGCAATGAATGAGCCCATCTGAAAGATACTTGAAAACTGGGATAATAAATAAAGAACTAATTTGACTAGGGACTCAGGGGTATTGGAATAATTTTGCAAGGCCAGACAGAGACAGTTTTTGCATGAGTAACTGTCAGGAATAGCCTTGCCTTACCTGTGTTACTTTCTGCAAATCCTCTGATCTCTCTCTGTGCCTCTCTTATCTGTAAAAATGAGATAATGTTTTTGTCCTCATTCTTTCTGTTTTTTTTACTGAGAATGTCAGGTTTTGGGTGCTTTTTCATGGGTGTTCAAAGTGATTAGCAGTGATATTTCAAACATAGGGTGGTCTGGAATAGACTACCCTGTAATAGCATGAAGAAAAATAATGTTTTTTTCCTTTTACCTCTAAGATATTAGGTCATAGTTAATTTACCTGTCTTTTCTAAAAAATGTTAACACTGAACAGGAATGCAGATGGATATAAATATTTAAGCAAAAAGGAAATATCAGTATTGCAATACCTGTGCATTGCTAGCATTCACAACAGAATCCTGTCCACACTCAATCTCCTGCAATGTGTGCTATAGTAGAACTGTTTAGCTTGCCCAGTCTATTTTCTTGATGTGAATGACACTATATTCCTGGTGATAAGCACTTCATTCTCAGTTCACTCAGTTCACCATCTCTTTGTTCTACAGTCTTTAATCAGCCTTGTCTCTAGTCTCTTTTAAGATATTTTCATTTTCCTTTTGCTTTCTTTGAATATGCCTCTTTCAGTTTCATCCATTTAGATTTAAAACCTGTCCATCCTATGGAAATCTTTTCCTTGGGTGAACAGTCATCTCTGGTGTATATTTTTCTGTTGGATGATAAATCTGGAAAGAAAACAGTGCATTCCTTTCCGTTCTCCGAGATCAAAACATCCTCTTGGCTTTGTAGGCTTCTGATGATACTGTTACACTTGTGAAACATCACCTCTGGATTTACACAAGAATTTAAATTTGCAGCAGAACTGCCTGTCCTTGAGAAGCACTTTGCAAACTCTTAGATCTGATATTGCAATTTCTCAGTCTAACGTTGTAGTGGCTCTTGGGAGAGTGAATTGTGGCCATACTCACCAGCATCCTCTCACTTTGAAGTGGGAGTAAGGCTTTCTTTAGTGGATTCAAGGCTGCATATGAATGCACTTGCTGTCAAAGATTTTGCTACAGGCCTTGAGGAAGGAAACTTCCGTTCTATCTATCACTTTGTGGAGTTACCTGTTTACCTGGCAGTCATTAGGAATGTAAGCATACCAGCTGCCTAACCATATGCTGTCACTACTGTTGTGTAGTCCATTTGACCTGTGCACATGCCCTTTGTTTCAGCAGTATTTAGCCTTTTTCAAAACTTGAGACTCTTGAAAATCAGTTTCTCATGTACTTACATCCTTGATGCACCAGTTCCCAGTTCCCAGTCCCCAGACTTGTCTGATTCCTCCACGTGTGGCGTGTCCATCATGTTGTGATTAACATTACATTCCTGAACTTCAGGAAAATCAACTCTGGCAGCTTTCAAAGCCCAACTGAACCAGGAACCTAATGTACTTTGAAGCTTGCCTTGTTTTGGTGTGGTGTAGACCAGCTAACTAGCACAGTTCCCATCCAATTTAAATTTTTCTTTGACTGTTGTGTATTCTCTCTTCACCAGCCTTTCACGAGGGAGATCCTGTGAGAACGTATTTTGGTAAAAAGTGAAAATGTTTCTGGGCTAATCCAACAATTGGAATCCTATTTCTGAAAATGCAAACAGAGTTGGTGTTTCTTGCTGTTGAAATGAATACAGTCAGTAACTCATCTAGGATTTCATAATCTAAACACCTTTATTCATCACTGTAGATTACAGATAGTGTGATATAAGTGATTACTATATTGAAAGATAAATTGCTTGCCATCTCTTGCCTGCAAAGCACACATTTTTGTGTGTTGATCAGGTTGTTTAATTAGAAGTGTCTTTATTTAATGAAAGCCAGGTGATTATCAGTTCAGGGCACTAAAGGTTGGTCTTTGTATGGCAGAAAGATTTTTCATGAGAGCTGAGGGTGTAATTTTCTTTCAGCTAAGAAGGTGGGAATTCGTTATCTGTCTGTACCAGGATGATTGCCTGCAGAAATATCTCTTCGAGTTAGCTCTGAATACCCTAAGATTTAGCTTGAGTCTTTCATTTTGAGCTGCAAAAAAGTTTGAACTTAAAGTTTTCTGATGCACAGTTTGCTATTTGAAGTTTGTAAGGAGTCTCCTTTCCGGATTTTATCCACCATAGGACAAATTTCTTGAGACAGTTGGACTCATCTCCTTATATAAGCAGAATGTAACTGGTGAGGTGGCATCAGCACAGACCAGGCATCTACAGCATTTACTACAAGTCTGCATACACATTGCATGTGATTTTTGGTTTATAGCAGCATGATTACCTGTCTCTGATCCAGTGAATGCATTAAATATCATTGCATAATGATTTTTGGTTGCCATCTATTTATGGCAAATGCCAGAAAATGTCTGACATGTTTCTCTAAGTTACAGTAACACACATTGCTCTTCATTTTGAAAATTTGTTTGTATAATTTCAGATTTTGGAACATGGGTAGAAACAGATCATGTAGACATTCAGTGCCATCCCATGCCAAAGATGTTTCACAGTACCATCAACAGAAAAAGGATACATGAGTTTCTCCTGTCTATGCAAGAAAATGGTCAAACTGAATAAGTATTCAAAGCATAAGTATTCAAAGCTACCCACACATATGCATGGGTTCTCAGGCTGACTAAGTTACTTACTAAGATTTAGAGTACAGGAAAGCAAATGATGTCCTCTGACCTCTCTTGGAAGTCTGGATTACCTTGAAGTTGGTCTCTGCCTTGAAATAAAGTAATTTCTCATTAATCTTTAATAGATGCATTTAATTCCATGTTAAATCTTTTCCCATCTGTTCTCAATAAGTGGTAGCAATTCGATTGACTGGAGCAGACCAGAAAAACACTCAGGATGTCTTCTGTTTTCTGGTGTGTAATTTCAAAATTGCAAAAATTCCTCTAACTCTGTGGAGCTGAGTCATGAACATCAGTACCTTAGTTGTATGATGCATCTGATTAATGTCTCTGCTCTAAAATTTCAGAAGAATTTTCACAAAGAAGCCCTGCTTGGTGGATTAGGCTGGAGCTGGTGTCTACCTATAATTTAGTAAGGCTTTTTACTCTGTTTTCTGCAGCATTCTCCAGGAGAAACTGGCTTTTCATAGCTTGGATGGGTGCACTGTTGACTGAGGAATAAAAAACTGGCTGATGGCCCTAAGTGGCCAAGTGGCCCAAAGAGTGCTGGTGAATGGAATTACTTGCAGCAGGCAGCTGGTCACTAGTGGTGTCCCCCAGAGCTCTGTACTGGGGCCAGCCCTGTTACTTTTATTGAGGATCTGAAGGAGGGAATCAAGAGCTCCTTTAGTCAGTTTGAGGACAATGCCAAGCTGGGTGGGAGTCCTGATCTGCTGGAGGGCAGGAAGGCTCTGCAGAGGGATCTGCACAGGCTGGATCCACAGGCCAGGGCCAATTGTGTGAGGTTCAACAAGGCCAAGTGCTGGGTCCTGCCCTTGGGTCACAACAACGCCCTGCAGCTCCAGGCTGGGACAGTGTGGCTGGAAAGCTGCTGAGTGGGAAAGGACCTGGAAGTGCTGATCAACAGTGGCTGGACATGAGCTGGAGCGTGCCCAGGTGGCCAAGAAGGCCAATGGCACTGGGCTTGTGTCAGCAATAGTGTGGCCAGCAGGAGCAGGGCAGTGCCCATCCCCCTGTGCTGGGGGCACTGGTGAGGCCACACCTGGAATCTTGTGTTCAGCTTTGTTTCCTCACAGCGAGAAGGACACTGGGGTGCTGGAGCATGTCCAGAGAAGGGAACAGAGCTGGGGAAGGGTCTGGAGCACAGGTCTGAGAGGAGTGGCTGAGGGAGCTGCAGGGGCTCAGCCTGGAGAAAGGGAGGCTCCGGGGAGACCTTCTCACACTGCAATGACCTGAAAGGAGGGTGTAGCCAGATGGGGGTCAGTCTCTTCTCCCAGGTAACAAGTGACTGGACAAGAGGAAATGATGTCAAGTTGTGCCAGGATGGTTTAAGTTGGATATGAGAAAGAATTTCTTCACTGAAAGAGGGGCCAGTTGTTAGAACAGGCTGCCCAGGGAAGTGGTGGAGTCACCGTCCTTGCAAGCATTTAGAAGATGTGTAGATGCAGCAGCTGGGGACATGGTTTAGTGGTGAGCATGGCAGTACTGGATTTAATGGTTGGACTTTGTGATCTTAGAAGTCTTTTCCAACCTAAATGGTTGTGTGATTCTAAGAACCTTGGTCTCTTCTGTGATTAGGTCAAGGACCTACTCTTGCAGGCTGTCATTTTTAAACCTGAGCGCAAAAGCTTTTATTCACAGTCATATTGAGAACATCATTTTAGTCAGGAGCCACTTATGTTCATGGTTACGGAAAATGAGACTGAAAATTTTAATGGAGAACTTGTCTCATTAAGTGGGAGCACAGGACTGCAAAGGTAGTTGCCTATGAACAACTGAAGTCACTCATCTAAATATTAAGTGACAGCTGTGGAGACCATTTCTTTTCCAGAGCTCCTTATGCCCCTCATATGAAGTGCAACATTCTGCAGTTGATGTGGCTTTTTTGAATACTTATCCTTCAGAACTTGTTCAGCTCTGGGACTCCTTGTCATGCATCGTTTTGGTGTATTTGAGTGTGTCCCTTGTAATGAGTGTGCACATTTAGGTATGGGGTTGAAGGAGACAGAATGGTTATTTTTAGCTGTAACTTTTGCATTAAGTGTGAGCACACTTCCTTGGGGTCCCTGGAGATTCTGAGGGTGAGAGGGATAGAGGACCTGGAATGCACAGTGGTGTTCCGGTATCAGCATACATGTGGGAAGGACTTGCTTCTGACCAGCACTGCAGTGCAGAAAGCCACCTATTCTGTGTTCCTGGGTGCATGTGCAAACATCATGTGAATGAATACACAGACTGACTTGTAAGTAACTTCTTTTTTAGCAAACCCATGTTTAGTACCTGTTGAAGACAAAAACCTATGGCTGAAATATCAGCACAACTTCAGCATTCTCACTTGAACTGATATATGTGAAAGCAAGCTTTGAATATAATAATCTGTCTGGTTGTGTGACTGTAGTATTTCTAATTTTTTCTAAATCTTAACACGGAAACAAGTCCCACATTTATTTATTTATTTAAACTTGACCATTTTGGTTAATCAGCTGATGTCAGCCTTTTGAAACATTATCTTATGCCCTTACTGTAGATTCCAAGCTTCAGGTAAAATCAGAGCCAGGAGTAGATCTGGTAGCAGTCCTTTTTACTTGCAGAAATGGGTGTTCATACACACATTTAAAAAGATTTAAAAATATTTAGGTCATTGTTTTTCATTTTTTCCATGGGAATATCATTAAAGGGACATGAGAAATTTTGATTAATATTTTTCATTACTTGTGCTGAGTATGAGAATTCCACATGCAAGTGTGCAGCTGGGACTGCTACTGTAGTCTACCCAGGTAGGTGAAGGCTGGAAAGTAGATGGATTGGGGTCTAATTCTGTTCTGTTACTGTATCGCCACCAAATTATTTAATTGCTTTCTGGATTAGTTTGTCCTCTTTAAATAGGAGATGATGCTCAGTGTTTGTTAAAAAATGTAGGCTCAGTGAATTTAAAATGCTGTGTAAATGCAAAGTTGAATTGTAGGTCTAGTTTTAAGACAATGTAAGGAGAACTCAGCCTGGGATTTCTCCATACATAAGTTAATTCTTAAGAAAAGGTAGTCTTTTTGCTTGTGCTGGGTTAAGAAAATAAGTGCTCAACATAGGGAAGGCTTCTCCCTCCCATGCTATATGATACAAGGCAGATACACGTATTATATGATCCATTTCATGGAAGTGTTTGTTCATCAGAAGTAAAAAGAATCACATCTCTGAAATGGAGAGTATGTGCTTCTGTGAGTAAAATACAAGAAGAAGACACTGGAGTCTTCTGTTATGTAGACACACCCATATGCATTCTTAGTATCAGTTTCTTTGATGATTAATTCTGTTATAACAGTTTATTGAAAACTCTGTGGTTTTAATAGTGTGCTTATTTAAAAAGAAGTAAATGTAGAGGACTACAGATTTGCTTTATAAAAAGTATTTGAAAACTTGCAGCTTTTCCCTTTCAGCGCTTTGTCAGTCAGACCATGTAACTCAGCGGGCACGTACATATTGGGAAGTTACTCCCGATTCCTTCTTTCTAATGATGAGTGACAGCAATGTCAGTCACTCCTGGGTCCCTGTGTACATGGCAAGAGTGCAAGTGTGAGGCACCCACAGAAAGTTGCTCAAATCCAGCAGATGATTCAGTTTAGATGAATCTGGGCATCTTCTTTCTGAAGTCCTTGTTATTTTTTATTAAATACCAAGATATTCTGTTTACTTTTTCCTGAATGATTAGATGGCATCATCACTAAGATGGTCAAAACTGCATGTGAAATGCACAACCCTAAGTAATAAGCAGGAGCATGTTTTTTTCTGGTCTGGCTTGTTGATTTTCAGAGCCTATTAATGCTCTTTACATGTTGAACTAATTCCTTTTCTTAAAATTAATAAGTATTTTGAGTATTGCTTCTAATTTGTCTTCAACCTTTTGGACCCATAAGTCAGCACTTCTGGGTGGGAACAAATGGCAGATAGCAGGCTGTCAAACAGACCTGGGCAAAACTAGAGATGTTCAATATTCCCTTTTAACCCTTTTTTCCCCTAATAGAAGCAAATTAAAAGATTGAATTAAGAAATGAAGGCTTCTGTTAAAATAAACATGAAATAAAAAGTTTAAGGATATTATGAAAACACTTTGAATTGGCAGAAATGCTGCAAAGTGGAGGGCTGGTAATTTCTTAAATTATCGGAAGCCTAGGGGAAACGTTTTCTTACTTTGGATGTAATCGCCAATTTTTTTTTCTCTGTGTTAGTGAGAATCTTTCCATATCATGGTTTGATGGACAGGAGTGAGAGCTAACATGGAACTTGCCAGCCATGACAGTAAGATGCCCTGTTTCACAGTAGTAGGGGGCAGGAGAAAATTTCATTCTGGGAACATCCGGGAGCAAATAAGGCTCAGTTATTTGGATGGCAGATAGTGTTTGAAGTAGGAAGGATCTCAATGTGTGTGCTAGCAGATATGAACTGTTGCAAGGCCAGTAAGTTCTGAGTACATGTGGCAAGCCCCTGGGGCAGGAGGCCACTGTTCCCTTGGCCTCCTGCCCCAGGCACAGAGCTGGGGGCTGCTGCTGCCAGCACAACCATCACCATTGTGGGTCAGGAAAATTTCCTTTCTCTGATGGTCATATTCAAGTAATGAAGATTTAGACACCTCTAAGAGAAAGCTGTTCCTCCCGGAACTGGTCCTCACAGTTACAGTTTTTACATGTATTTATCTCTTTTCACAAAGGGGCAATTAAACTCCCATAAGTCTGCCAAATTTATTACATTCTGTCTACCTAAATATTTCCTGTCATTTCAGTTGAATGTGGCATTTTCCGGTTCTTTTTATCTTGCAACTGCTTAACTGTCACACGTTCTTTCTGAGCTGGCTAAATGTCGAGGGTGGAATAAATTATTACTCACATACTATTATTTGTATAAATGTAGTATTTGGATTGGGGACCAATATCCTCTTGTATTAGGTAGGCAACTGAATTTGAATCTGAATGATAGCCACTGTTCCAAAGAAGTCACAATGTTGATGCGTTGAAGCAGTTTTTTAAAATCAGTTGGATATGAAAGCTGCTTTGAAGATAAATGCAGCATGATTAAATTAAGTATTACTTACTGATATGTATTTCTTGCATAAATTTGATTTTCTATTTACATTGCTTCCTGAAAATGCCATTGTTAATAGAGTTCTGACATCTTATTTCCCTTATTGCTGTCTCAGTAGCATTTTATTTCTGATGCTTTAATAACTCAGTGTAGACTGAAAGGATAAAACTGAGGGAATTGACTGAACTAATTAGACCCTGATTTGTCTGGCTGTCCAGTGGCTGACAAACGTGTCTTTGACATAAACAGAATAAAACATTTCTGCTATTAGCCACTTACAAATATCTATTTTGGCAGAGCTTTGAAACTATTTAATTCTCAGGGCATATTGTGCTGGGTAAGGAACCAATTCGGGATTTTTCTTTTGCCATTGTGACTCCCCCTTCCTGTCTGTGTTGAAATAGAGTCATATTTAGTAGCTTCACAAAAACTCAAAAACAGTTAATGCACTTATCACCCTAACAAACTGAGTATTTCTGAGAAAGTGGAAATGTTCCCATTTCAATTTCTGGTTAATGACACACTTGAGTATGGGATCTGAAATGTCAGTCTTTGTATTTTCAAACCTGTAGAAACTTGAATAAGGCTTATACATAAGAGCAATCAACTCTGATAGCAGTAGGCTAAATATCAGTTTCTGAAAATAAATTTTATATGAATCTATTCTCCAGACAATTTGACTTTTAAATGTTTAAAAATGTGACATCTTTATATAAGTGAATATAGATTGAGGCAGGAGCTATAAAAATTTGAAGTTTCCATGCATCACCTACTTTTGACTATCACCTGTTAAACAGCACAACTGGATACAATGTGGCTTTACTACTTTCCATTGCAATAATTTACTGCCCTTCTGACCTATAAACAGATAACCATTAGCATGACTTGATACTGTTAGAAGTTTGGATACATTCTCAGGTGTAATTCACAGTTTTAAATATTGTATGTGTGAAAGATTTTATAACCCAGCATTTGGAAGATGGCATTACATTTCCTTGAGAAGTGTTCTGGGAGTAATGATTTGTCACTGCAGCCTTGTTACAGGGCTTCCAGAGTGAGCGTCTTGTCACCTCCTCCTGGGTTGTTGTATCCTTATGTAAGGACCATTGAAAAATTCATTAAGCACCTTTTCTCTTGTCATTGCTTTCTTTGAGGGTGACTGAACTGCAATCTGCATGCAGAAAGTTTTTTTGTGACCTCAGTTATTGATTTACACTTATAACTTCCTTGCAGGGGGAGGCAGAACAGAATTTGGAAGTGAATGTAAGTGGCTCCTTGTCCTGCATCTGCTACTGATTCACTCTGTGACCTTTGGATAATTACTTCAGCTCTCTGTGCCTAAGCTCACTATTTGTACAGTGAGGTCAACAGTGCTTCCCACCAGCACTTGTAAAGCTTTACAAGTTCTGTGCTTGCAAACCACAGGAACAAAGCACTGTCATGATTCATAATGGCATTACTCCCTTTGTACCAAAGTCCTCTATTGAAATAAGGACAGTTGGGCTGGGGTAAGAGTGGTGAATCAAGTCTGTTGTCCCTTTTCTGTTTTTGAGATATAAAATAGCCATGAGAAGTGTTCATGCAAAATGGCGAGCCATTTAAATGCCAGGAGGGTTATGTTGTGTTAGACTCCCCAGGCTGCTGCTTCTGAGCCCAGCTTCTCATTTTGGTCCTAAATAAGGCCCAGAACACCAGGTGACACACGATTTTTCACATTTAATTAAACTGAGGATGCAGTAACGTGCCCGAACTGTGCCTGTTCATGGAAGCCAAAAGATTCGCACCAGGTACTGCTGCTAGCTAGGAAGTGAGCTAAATGACCAGTGAGCGCTTGGTAAGGTTCATTTCATTAAATGAGCCTTAAAAAAAAGGTTAGGGGCATAGGAAGTAATCTTGAAGCATGTCAGCTGAAAGGGGTGTATCCTTTGAAGAAGAATGCATGGAAGTATCTTGAGTGACTAGCTAAAGACTGTATGTTAGTGAGACCTGAGGTGCTTAATCCTTATTTCTTATATGAACTTAGTTTTTAAAGCGTGTTTTAGGACATAACTGAGAAGAGGGCTCATAGTAGTCAACAAGTACTTTACTTGGTAAGCTGATATAGATTAAGAATGATTGAAGATAATCAGAAGACTTCTGACGTTTACATAATGTTTATCTAAAGCATGCATTGTAACTTGTTTGTTACAGAAGTTATTACCTGGAGATTAACAGTAAATGGGTGAAATGAGAATGTAAGAGCAGAATGAGAAAAAGAAAAAGGGTAGAAACAGGGAGATGACATAGCCATGGTCTGTTGAACCGTGTTGAGACTTGTGAACTATGATAATGCTATCTCAGTAGATACTCCCAGAAGAAGAATTCATCCAGGTTATTGTTTCTTGAAAGGGTAATCTTCTGAGATAGGCATTGTGAAGAATACCTGTAAGTGCATGGTAAGAGGGGCTTTGTGGATATCCAGAGTTGATATTTCTCTCAAACTTGGAAGAAACTCTGTCATTTACTCTGTCAGTAAGAGTAAGTGTATGCCTTTGCTACACAGCGGGTGTCTTCAGTTTGCCAAGTTCAGCTGCCCATCAAAGATGAGATCATTTAATTAAAAAAAGGCTTTTATGCTTTTGTGGTAAGCTTTAGAGAGAGTGTGGGTAGGGAATAAAATGATTGGAGGAACAGTAGAAAGTATGCAGCACAGGTCAATGAGAGGTCCTCTGTAATGACAATAATTGTTGGGAACATTTTAAAATACACTTAATCAGTATTTGGATTATAAAGATTTAATATCTGACAGACAGAGACTTCTACATAGCCATGATTAGAGAGCTTGTTTAGGCAGTGGAAGATCTCTGCTGAACTAGTGAAGATTGAGTTAGATTCTGACTGTGGCCTAATTTTATATCTTTAAGATTTTGGAGGCATGTTGGGATTTGGTGTTGCAGTTATGCTGCATTACTGAATTGAAATTAGTTTTTCATACATCAGAAGCAAGTACTACACACTCGTAGTTTTACTGAAATATTAATACAAAAAAGCCCTTTCATTCCTCAAATGCTCTTAAAATGTTCTTTCTAACAAGATAATAACTGTAACCTAACAATTTTATATGCATAACCTTTTGTAGGACAGGCAGCATGTGCAAGCAGAAATGGCAGGTTGTAAAGAATTAGTGTGGTTGTTTGTATTGTGTTAGTGTTCAGAAGCTCAAGCTCCATTCTTTTAGGTACAGCATGAATACTAAAGGAAGATACAGATTTCTGGCCCATGCTGCAATTTTGCAGTGCAGAAGCACAGCTTGATGCTTACATCTGTGTATGGGCTCTTTACTGAGCAGTCTGGTGGTGTTCTGGGCACCAGGGTCCTGAGCCTGGAAATATATACTGACAGCCAAGGGAGCTGTCAGGTTTTGTGTACTGCTGTAGTAAACAAGAAAGAAAATTCAGATTTTCTGCTTTATTTGTGTCACTGCAGAGGTGCAGGAAAATGGAGGGGCCACAGTCATCAATCTTGGAATAATTTAGGAAGGCACTGCACGTGTAAATAAAACAGAGTTCCTGTCCTGTCCAGTTTATGGTTTGAGGTGCAAGCAACAGAGAAATGAAAGAAAAAATATGTAGTGGTGATAGCAGAGATGGAAAGACCAGGATGTCCACCAAGAATATTGCCCTGTGCTTGGTGGGAGCACAGTGATGCTCTGTGCCTGCCTTGCTGTTATCTTCCAGCAGTTGTTGTTAGCCCTAGCGGGTCTTGCTATTCTGATTGCAATCTTGCTTTTTTCCCCCTCAGTTTGGATTCCCATGTAATTTTAGCAATATTCTTATGGAGAACTGTTAGAGCAAGATAGGAAGCGAATGTTTTATGGCAGCTCAAATTTGTGCTGGAAAATGGCTTAAAGCGTTCTCTTTTAACCTGAGCACTTAGTACAATATTTGTGGCAATCAAGAATGCAGGAAATGAGGATGCTTTGTAGCAGAGTTAATGAAGAAGATTTCAGAGTGTGCAGACCCTTGGCTGCAGTTATGCTAGTGCTCAGAAGGTGCTTATTTTCCTGTCTTTTACTAAGTCCTTCCCTGCTCAGGCAGTCTTGCAGGAGCATTTTCTCTATGTGGCAGATGAGGCACAGAGGAGAGGGCCTGTGGGGGCTCACATGCTGGGTCAGCGGTGAAGAAACAGGATCTTTATTTGTTGTTTGTTATCAGAAATGAATTACTTGAGGGCATGGTTGTGCCCTGCTTTGGTCAGGTACCCCCCGAACAGGCTGATATGTTGTACCACGTAGTGGTATTAGCTCAGCTCCCAGAAGCAGTAGAGCTGCATCAGTAATTAGTTCTTCTCAGCAAGCTTAATTAGCAGGCTCAAGCAGATACTGCACTGACATGGATACTTAACTTCTGGTTCCCAAGCCAGCTTAAGTATGTGTGCAAGAGCCAAGCGCTGTGCAGTGTGAACCTAAAGTTTTGCCATCTTTGCTTTATTTCATTTACAAAACAGACCTTAAATCTCCTTTGAAACTTCTTTCCTCAAACTTTTGCTACAGCCAGTGCCTTTAGAGGTCCTTTTTATCTATGTGAATAAGTACTGCTTTAAACAAGGCCTGATTAGAGAATATTATTTTTGATTAAAATCCATTGCTTAATTATTCAAACAATTTTTTGTTGCTTTTATTATTGTTTTTTAAATCAAATCCCATTTCAGTCATCTTTTTAGGCAGGAGATGATATAAAATGATCTCGGTGTTTATTTGAGCATCCAAATGCAATAAATCTGCTCAGTATTTCAATAGCATGCTTATTAATAGAACACATTATTCTGTTCAATATTGCATTGTCTTTAAAATTTAGCAGAGCATTAGTAGTAATGAAACTAGCTTAAATCAATATATCCCTGTTACAAGCCCATCTCTGTGAGGGAGAAAATTCAAAAATTTGCCTGTAGCACAATAACTAGGTGATAGTTGCACAAAGAGATCTAAAAGGAAGACTTTCAGTGAACTTATAATTTCTAATTTAGAATGTATGCAGATCACAATATATTAACATTAGTTTTAATAGAAATCTTTTCAGAATTAAAAACTTCCCCAGAAAATACTCAACTGCTTAGAATTAAATTTTGGTCTCACTGTCAATAACAAAAAAGCTCCAACTCACTGGAGTAGGCTTTGTAACTACACCACATGCAATGACTAAATTCAGTATTGTGAATACAGTCCAGAAAATATCACAGATATTTTCCTATTCAGTTGCAGAAATTGTGTGAAAAAACAAGTGCGCAAAGAAAAACTAAAATTAGATTTAACATTCTCAGCTTGGCAATCGCATGCTTCCATTAAATGTATGGGCCAGAATTTTTATACTTAGATGTCTAAAATTAAACCCCTGAATAAAAGACCTGATTGTAGAAAGTGCTTAAGCACAGTGTTTGTAAAGAGATGCATGCCCTAGTTCTGATAGTTTAATTTTAGTTTTCTTGGTGGGTTACTGTCACTTCATTTAACTCAGTGTTGCCACAGAACAATGTCTTGTTCTCTTGACTTAGGCTGGTTGAGTTGAATGGCACTGAGTGCGGGGATGTGCCCTTATTCGGGTGGGTGGAGCTCTGTCTTAGCACCGAGTATTTACAGGTAAGGAGGCAGAGAGAAGACCATTGAAACTCAGAACACTCATTCCTTCTAGGAGACTCCTAAAATGCGAAGTAACCTGCTGTTGCTGTGGGGAAAGGCTGCCTGGTTTCCTCTTTTGAGAACCAGACTAACACTCTACATAAGCTGATTCTCCAGTTTCTAAAAGGCAGTTTGGGGTTGCATCTCAGTAGTGTTTGCTAAGAATGCTTCCATACTGAACACTTGGTTTCTTTTAAGGTGTTTTTTGTTGTGTATTGCCTACAATTTTTTGCATTGATTTCAGCTTGCTTAATTCCTCCAGAAATACCCACTACCCTTCAAAAATCAAATCAAAACAAAATAACCCAGACCAAAAACCACAGTAAAAACCTCAAAAAACTCTCTCCCAAAACTTCAGAGGTACTGTGGAGAAAGCAGTTTGCTCCTCTTCTCTGTCATCCTCCACCCATGGAGCTGAAGATCTTCAGCAAGCATTGCCTCGCAGTGCTTTCACGAGATGGGTAGGTAGTAAAGTGTTGCAGATGGGTATCTTGAGTCATGGATGGGTTGAGTGATTTACTGTTGAGGTATCAGTGGAAGAGACAGATGAGTGACAGCATTCCTGCTCATGAACTTGCTAGCTTTTTCCCTTTCTTAAGATGTTGAAATGTAATGAAACTTAAACATTTTTAAACAACTTCCAGATTAAATTTTAATAGGAATGAAAAATGAACAATATTCTTGCAAGTAAGAAATGGTCTTCATTATTTTTTAAAGTCCATATCATAAGGAACAGCACCATTAATAAGAGCCTTGAGTTTTTTTATATTATGTACACTGTTCAGATAGAAATTTAACAGGGAATTTTAATGAAATGATGGCAGAAATCACATTTTTATTACATCCCTTTGCAGAATATTTCCTGCGAGACCAAGATAGAGAGAGGCCAAAATTAATGGCTTTTCATAGGAACTCAGTGATAAGTTATGGAAAGCTTATAGAGATAATAATTTTAGGCTGCTGTTTGGATAGCTAAACACCCTTATGGAGAATTGCTGCTTAATAGACATATCATGGGAATTAAAGACATTTGGATGTTAATTTGTATACTTATTTTTGGTATAGGACCACAAAGAGAAATTAATTTTGCAGATACTTTGCCTGCTGCTCTGTAGAGAGAGGGAAAGAATTCACTTATCGGATGGTTCTTGTCACTCAACCACTTAAGAGAACAGCGAGAGTTGTCAGGGGGCTGCCTCTTTTTCCCTTTTTCTCCCCTCTTGTGGTTTTTAATCTGAACGTAAGAGAGCATGATAAGATCTTGCCATGGTTTTGTTCTCATTAAAAATTAAAGAAATTGTTATTTTGGGAAATGAGAGTTATGTTTAGGGAAAATAAGCACCAAAAATATTTATGAAAATCTAAGCAATCTAGCATATTATGTTGACTTAGAGTTGAGCTTGTATTGCCCACTTGGCAAATATATTTTACCATATTGCTGTACAACTATAATAATAAATGAACATATACTAAAGCCCCCATCTACTATGGCAACTGGCATTTTAAAAGCACTTCACGTGCTCAGTTTCCTGTATTTTAAATGCAGATGTTCATCCAAGTTTTAATACCAATGGGAGGCCCTGTTCAAAACCTGCATTAGAGTGAAGCACAAGGTGGCAATAAACTTAATTCGGGCTTTTATCTTTCTTGGTTCCACCTCAAAGCTTTTAAATATTGCAGTTCTGAAGTGTGAATTTCTTTTGTGTTAGTCATTTCTGTGAACACCTGCGAGCGGCTGGGTTTAATTGGCCTACAGCTGGCACTGACTGTATGTGCAGGGGCTGGGAGAGGCACTCCTGATCGGCTGCCTTCGCGGAGGGCATCATTATCTCCTCGCCTTCCTTTCCAGCTCCTTTTTTTTTTTTTGTCTTATATGCAGGTTAGAAAGGTTTAGGGATTAGGGACCGAAAATAGAAGGGGCTCCAGAGAGATTTGATGGCTCCTGGGCGAAGTAATTTCGGCAAATATATCTGCATGCATCAACACCTTATTGAACAAGTCAAGCGTGGATTTGCTAATCTTGTTAGTCAATTTGCAATACTTCTGTGGCTTTCATAGAGGTGACTGTGCCAAGGGCCAGGGAGGCTGAAATGCACAGCAGTGACAACAGGATAGAAAAAGGGAGTAAAAATTTTAAAAGTCCCTTCTCCATGTCAGCTGTTAGCAGTGCAGTGGAAGGTGTCACCTTATGTATGGCCGAAACAAAATGAGTAGTTTTGTGTACAGACATTTTTGGTGGGATGGCTTTGCTTTAGTTATAGATGGTCTCATTTTCACCGAGACTCTCTGGATCTCAGTTACTCTGTTTAGATTAACAGGCTGCTTGTTTCCATGAGTGTCTTGTCCTTCAGCTTTGAAATAGCTTGTTCTGCTTATAGTTGATTTTTAAGCTGATTTTCAGAATTGGGTGCTGAATTGGGCATGAAAAATCTTCTTATTTCATACAAGAAACTACTGCAGAGTGCTTGAGTAAAAGTTAAGAGGAAGTAAAAGGTTCTTTACCAGTTGCTGCTTTGTAACAGATCAGTACATTGTTCTCTACCTATCGGCTTCCCTGGGCTTTACAGGTGAAGTTGAATTATATAATCTCCTATTGAAACAGAGCGAGAGAAAGGAGAAATGCAGCCAAATCACTTGAACTAAGCCTAAATGTCCTAAAGGTCATATTTCCCAGTGCTAAGACGAAGAAAATAGTCTTTATATGGAATATATTATTCACTACAGGAGCAAAACTGGAGTTTTGAATCTAAATTGAAAGCTGAATCTAAATTGAAAGCTGTGAATAGCCACAAGCCTATAAATACAGCTTTGGATTATAATAGGCCTTGTAATCTATGTGTGTCCCTTACAATTTGTAATTTGGAGAAGGGTGTAGTTTGTGAATCTTGTGAGTTTACTGCATCCTTTTTGCCAAGTGTATTTCCATTAGGGATTCATTGTGTGTGGCCTGTAAGGGCCCTTCATGGCACTGCATTGTGAATCCTCTGTGCTTGGTAGCTTAATGGTCTTCTGCCAGGTGAAATTTATTCTAGAACAAAAAGATTGCTTAAATAGGCATGAAAACTAAGGAGATGCCTCTTCACTTTCCTATTAAAGCAGCACATATATTACTTTAGCTGTATTTCTTTATTTACATGGGCCACAGTCTTGTTGATGGTTGACTTTGTTCCAGCAAAAGGCATGCAGGTATTATTTTTGAACAAATGGAGTTTCAAAAAAGAAATTCCCACTGGGTGCAAAGTGAATACTGGAGAAATAAGGCAAATTAATAAACTCTCCCAACTTCAATCCTTGTTTTTTTTCCTTGCTGCTGTTTTTCTGGGATCTCACTCCTACTCTTTGTCAAGCTTGTTGCTTCCCTTTAAGATATTTTTTCAGTGCAGATGGATACTTCAGGGAAATACCATGCTACAGAGAGCACCAGTGCTAAGCAGAAAAGTGGTGCATACTGGAAAGAAAGAAAGGATAACTACAGACTGAGTCTGTGTGGGTTACTCTGTTCAAATACATGGACAATATTGGTGAGATAATTTAGGTTGGGGAGAGCTGAATAGGGGGATTTTTTTCAATCTGACTTCAGTGTAATGTCTTTCATCCCTCAGGGTTTCCATTAAACACAGTCAGCGTGACTGACTGCATACCCAAGAAAGTGTAGCAGCACTCCCTAACTTCAATACAACTTGTTCAAGTTTCCTATTTGTGTTACCCAATTGTGTTTAATTGGAATACATTAATATAGCAGACACCTTGCCTTCGTCTAACCAGATTTAGGGCTGAGAATGAGTAGAAAGGTCTTATCTTAATGAAAATGAATTTTCTTCTGTCTGAACAATAATGCAATAAAATGATCAACCCTCCTTTTTTAAGCTGTTAATTGCCTGCATGTGTAATGCTACCTAGCGACATTTTTCGCAGTGCCTGGCGAGGGCCCTGCTGTTGGTCAGAGATTTTCAGAGAGGGCTGAAAGATAACATTATTAGTAACAATTAAGACAAATGTTTCTTTTGTGGCTTGAAGAAGGCTCATTTAGCAAAATCTCTCAAAGGCAAGGCACTGAGCATTTGCAAGGCTTTATTTATTTTGCAGGAAAGTAAATTGTTTGAGGGAGGGGAGGAGCTGGAGTGTAGATTAGACCCGGCATAGCAGCAAAGGCATTCCAGTAACGGCACCAGTGCAGGCCCAAGTGCAGAGCAGTGGGATTTCATATACAGTAAAGAGTGAGAAACAGCTACCTCGAATATTCTTCTTACAGTAACTGAATGCTTTAGTTCCTGAATTAATTAATCAAAGGTCCTAGACTGCAATGTCATTATGAATAGTCAGAACATTTTCAGCTTGGTGCTTGGCTCATCAGTCTGGCAGACACTGAACTCTGTCAATCCGTATTGAAGTTGTGCCAATCTTCTCAGATGAAGTTGATTGATGTGAGCCCTTTCCTCACCATTCATTTGGACAGCCAGACTGTGTGTGACTAAATTCTTGGCCATCACAGACATTCAGATGAATTCACCTTGATTAGTTCTAGTTGAGACTTTGGGGAAACATGAAGACCGAATTGCCGTTCTTTTCCTCCCTTGCCCTGTGTCATTCTCGAGCTCTTCCCTTGTCCATCCACAACCATTACGCTCATGCACGCGTGCAAGTGAATACACATGCACATATTTCTGTTGCTAGGCATTAATCCACGGGTCCAGGCAGAGTTCAAGAGCTTTTTTATACTAATTGTCTTTTACCAAACTACTTCTCTTCTCTGTACAACGCGATATTGGAAAATCGTGCTGTTTTCTCAGTTGCAGCATTTTAATGCTTGCTCTGTCTTCAGTGAGTTGCTTTGCTTTTTTTCTGCTATCTGGGACAAATTTAGTGTAAATTAAATGACCAGTTCATTTTTTTGCGCTCCATAGGCTGCAGCAAGTAATAAACAGCTTATGTAATCTCCTAATCATCAACTCAGCCAAAAAATGTCATAAAACTCTGCAGTATACAGCACCTCGCAATGATTTTTGTAGCCTGCAGAAACCATATATTATGAATATGGTTTTCTATGGGTTTTTTTATTTAAATTGTCATTATCCTCCATTTGCAGAAAAGAGAAAGACTTTCTTTTCTTATTAGATGTTCCATTTTAAACCTGTATTTATTGCCTTTCTGTGTGCTTGTTAATTCTGCTTGGAGATTGTTGCTTGCTTTCCTGCACTGGAAAAATGATGTAAAGATCAGAAATATTAGGGACAAAGAACTTCTTTAGTCTTTCCTTTTCTGCCGCCCTCCCACCTCTAGTGTTTTGGGCTTATCTCAAATTTCCGGTGTTACTTTGGTTATTCATCTTACCCTTGCATTCTCCATCTATGTGAGTAACCAAAATTTTTATCCTCGACTCCTTGCTCCCACTGTAGGATTTTTCTCCTTCCAGATCTTCTTTTAAACATTTTTGTCGAGCCTAAATAGCATAAAAGGTGGTTTCCATTGCTTCCTATGGGAGGCTTCTTTTGTGGTTTGCTACCACAAGGCATTTTTATAGCCCTTATTTCCCATTTCATCATTTCACACCCATTTTTAGTAGCCTGTATAGCAGTTGCCTATTATTTGGTATTAACCTGTTAGTGCATTATGCTTTGCTTTTTAAATGTTTGTCATTTAACCAGATCACTGGTGTTAGAAATTGCTCTCTGTATCTTAATATACCTTAATTTTTTTTTAATGGTAGTACTTTGAGAAAGCATTATAAACATGCTCTGTTTCAGACTCTGTGATATGAAATACTGTGTTGAGCATTTTCTTCTCAAACCCTTTTAGAGGTAATCTTTCAGTTTTCATGGTGCTGTCATTGATGCCAGCCGTATCTCTAGTTTTCCTTAGTGCAATGCATTGAAGAGAATTGATTTGAACAGAATGATAAATCAGTCTGAAAGTTACTTTTTAGGGAGAAACTTTTTAGGGTGATCTTACAGTATTAGAAGTATTTGAAATAGGTTTGTGTGCCTTTAGTTTTAAAGGAATACTATCTTGGGATTCTTCTGAAGGACTTCTTCGTTAGGTCTTGGAAGGGTGATTTGCTACTCCTTGTAGTTGATCCTCTGCCTTAGGAAACTGGCCCTCTTAATTCTGTTCTGTGCAGTTTTCGGTTATATATGTAGCTTACTTTACATATTTAAATATATGTTCAGATAAAGTGATTTGACGTGGGCTTGAACTAATACTGGTGATGCTGACTGTTCTTGACTCTGAAATTGTTGAAAGGTGGGAGCACTCAGCTCCTCAGCACCTTTCCGAACTACTACGTTGCTCAAATGTCAGAAATGTATTTTATACGGGTGGCAGAAACTGCCTTCTGGTGAACCTTCTTCTTTCTTTATAATTTGAGCTAAGCAATTGCTCAGCACCATTTGATGAAATTATAGTGAATTATGTTTTTTCAGGCCTAACTATTTCATGAACGAAAACAATCTTTTAAGGTGAGCTGATAGGAGTCTGAGATGCAGTACAACATACCTGGGATTCATCCAAGAGAAGTAAATGCAACATGCATTGAGGAGGATGTGTAATGGGAATTGCAAGTTCCTGCCTAATGCAAGGAGGGAGGAGAGAATCCTGGCTCTTCTTTTGTGGTGCTGTAGGCACCAGCAGAGAAATCCACATACAGGTTTATGGGTCATCATTGCCTGTGGTGCTTTTGCTAAGTACTGTAATCAAACAGTGTTTGTGAAAGGATACAAATTTAAATGCTTTAGTAAACTACAGAAAGATTTAAAAGGGGGAAATGTGGGTGTTATAGCTACCTACAGCTTTGGCACCCTGTCTGCTTGTTTAATTACTATAACACATTTGACACAGTTGAAAACTTTTGAGTTAAAATCTTTGTGTGTATTTTATATGGAATGATGTCTTTTATATTTTCTCCTCTGGATTGATCAGTCCTTTTTCTTTAGGCTTTATTGCTGTAATACAGCTGTTCGTTATTTTTCTTTTTAATGCTTAGCCCTTGCCCAAGGTGCTTTAACGGGAGGAGGAGTAGATCAAAATAATAATTTTTCTTCTCCTAACATTAAGATAGGAGTTTTTAGATGACTCAAGCCAATTTATTGCAGAGTAGATTAATTGTGGATACACTCAAAATCTATTGGATTGATTGACGATGCTGCTGTATCGACATGTCTATTCAAAAAGGGAATGTGGGATAATAGGTTGAAGATTTGATGAATACCGTTTTGTTTAGAGAAAATGATATTTTGGTGCATTTAGTATGTTTGTAATGTAGGAAAGGCTTTGGAAGTTACCTTCAAGAAGTGTCTCTAGAAAGGCTTCCCCTGCTGATACCAAGCTTTGTGGTAATGGATGGTTCTGGCATTGCTCCAGTTCCAGGGAGATCCCACTGCTGGAAAAACACAAACAAAATACATTACTATGCATTTTGTTTACTGAAGGTTTAAAAAACCACATCAAACAAATCCAGAACTTTAGTTTGAACTTGACTTGTGTTCAAGTTGTATATGTTCCTTTCAAATATTGGTGAGTTAAAATTGTTGTAATTAAAATGTTTATAATTTTCTAGATCTCTCTTTTATAAGTGAGCAGCTTGGCTCACTCATTGCCCTTGTGAAGTGGAAGTTGGTACTTCTTTTAAAATTCTTTTAATTTATGTAATTATTTTTGTGGGTTTTATGAAACAATGTATTTTGAAATTAGTGGAATTCATGAAACCACGTGGTATAATTCCTAACAATGCATGTGAACTTCTAAGATTCACAGGGAAATAAGCTAATAGATTCCTCTTACCATTGTTTTATTGAACTGATGCTTCCATCTTTACTTTGAAGGTAAAAAGAACATTAGATTGCATGTTGAAAGTTCTTTTTCATCTTTTCCACATTAGTTTTACTTTCTGAAGCATGACATCCCCAAGTTTAAATGTGAATTTAGAGCAGAGGCATATTCTGAGTGAAACAAGTGAGACACACAGGAAGGAAAAGGTTTATTTCCAATTCTGTCTTCTTTATGGTTTATGTATGGCAGAAATGAAAGGCTTCTCCCAAATGAGTTCTGCATGAGATGTTTGTTTCAAATGTTTTTTGACACAGCTTGCTGATTTCATGATTAAGCTTTCTATCCCACAAGTCTTGGCCTGGCATTCCAGCCAGCTCTGTTAAATTGTCTCCAGGCTCTCCCTTCTATGTTGAGGTGAGGAGGAATAAGGACCAACAGTTGTTGGCCCTTTCTTGACCATCTCTTGGGCCACTTCTACTGTAGCCTTAATTTGAAGAGTCCCTAAGCTGTGGCTTACTCCAGCATTCACACCTTGGTTGCTGGTCAGCCTTGGGGTGGGAAGAAGAGAGCCATGGAAGAAGTGAGGTTGTGTTAGCAAGCAGAGAGCAAGACTCTTACTCTATTTCTCAGGCATCTTCAATATGCATTCAGTAATACCCATGGCTTTGTCTCTTCTCCATGTGCATGGGAGAATGGAGATTTCAGGATGAAATAGGGCTCTCCAGGAGAGAGCATCATCAAAGTGTTATTTAGTCCTGGTGCCACCCTTCCAGCAATTATCATAACCTCATTTATTTTCCTCTCAGCTCTGATATGGGGACTGCAGTTTTCTGTGCCGAAAGGAATTATGACTATTACTTTGATTATTTTACTTGGGTAATGGCATGAGTACTGTACATGCAGGTGCCAATTTTTTTTCAGTTGGAGAATTTACTTCAGAGCTTGATATTGATACAGTTGAACACTTACAAATTTCAGTACAAAATATGAGACTCCTAGAGTTCTAGTTAGTTGCTTTTGATGAATTGAAATAAATCCATATTCTCCTATTAAAAGCCCAGAGAAGAAACCAAAATGCAACTCTGTATGCATGATTCTTTTTAAAAATGAAGGCTAAGAAAATCCCGATTGATACATATAAGACATAGCTTTTTAATTTATTGCTCAAGCATATGCAAAAAAGGCATTAATTTTCAGTAATCTAAAATTCTCAATATGTAGTGCCTGGAGCTATGGTTTTGAACCTGAATTGCATGTATTTACTAAGCCATATAGCTCTGCAATGTGGAAAATGGAAGTGCATTTCAAATGTGTGCAGGGATTGCTGTTACTAAAACTAGTTGCAGTTTATAAGTGAGAAAAATAAAGCTTCAGATGGCAGATGAAGAGACACCTTTATTGACTCCATATGCTTGACTACATGAGGTGCATTCCTGAAAATGGGAAGTAAGTGCCATATTTTAAGGAATTTCAGAAGTCAAGCATCAAGGGGTAATAGAGTTGACCTCTAATTTCAGAAATCACAGGCTAATGTTTGAGAACATTTCACTTCCAAACTTTATTTAAAGCTCTGCTTAGCAGTCAGTTTTATGACAGTAAGGATTTTTGGCTGGGAGGCACATCAGTTATACTGTTACCTACCAGACTTTTTTCACTTTAACAGCAGACACCAATGGCCTCTAGGAATGAAATGCTGCTGCTTACAGACTGTGTAGAGGTGTGGCTGGACTGGCCTTCAGTCCTTGGTTTCAAATGCACGGTTTTGCATCCTCTGTTCTTTTTGCCTTGTACAAAGTATGCTCTACTTGTTTGATTTATTTATAAGAGGAGATTTTTTTCAATCTGAAAGGCTTGTTGCCTCCTTGGTGTTAAAATATTTTAACTGGCATTTTTCTATCTGCCGCTTCCTAGACTGTCCATTATCCATTGCTGCCATATGTTATCTAAAGGCTGAGTCTTGGAATTCTCAATAGGCAGTTCCCAGCACGGGTGATGCTCATCTTACAAAGGTCTTAGGAAATACAGGGTTTGAATGTGTATTTAGTGTAGCATCAATTCCACCCTCAGTTCCCTCCACCTAGAAGTAAAGATTCAATATGAACACACTGTTACTCTTCCCAAGATGATTGAACTTTTGCTTTCAGTACAGGTGTGTAAATTTTTAGAAAAGTACCAGTTTTCCCACTAGATGAGAAGCTTCAGTACAGGTAAGGTAAAACTATGACTTTCACCTGCTCTTAACTTGACCAGTTAACTTTCACCTCCTCTTAACTTGTATGTCTGCTTCTTTTGGTATGAATAGAAAAGTTTTATCAGCCTGGTAACTGCTGCCAGTAAGATACAGGAACATAGTGAAACATCCCTTTGCATGTTCCGAGTGATTACTAGTGTAACAAACTACCCGTCATCCTTTATGAAAAATGAAGGGAGGAATTTAAATGTATTTTCTGTAAAGCAATTTTCTTTGAGTTATTCATAAATATCCATATCTGCTTTCTGAATATAGAATTTGAGCCTTATTAATACATAATACATAAATTTGTACAGGAGCAAAATATTCTTTCACCATCTGGACTCTTAAAGCGACAGGTTTAAAGATGATTAGAATACTGTGGATGAATATAACTTCTACTTAAGAAATACAGGATAGGTATAAAAGCAAATGTGGGACAAGATTTGTGGCTTACTATTTTTTGTTAAATCAGACTAATAAGACTGGAAAATTAATAAGCTTCTGGGCAGTCAAACTTCTTTGCAATCTGAAAAAGAAACAGCAGATTTCAAAAGTAAATACAACTTGAGAGCAATTAGCAGTTTGTTTAAAATCTAGTTAGGATAGTTAGAGGTTTGTCCATCAAGTGTAAAATTCTAAGTGATCTTAGAGTTATTCAGCAACTCCTTTACTAGAAGTCATGGTTAGATTTCATATATACTACTTAGTTTTTTTCAAGTGCAATTGTCTTGTACAGATACCCAGACTGATCGGGGTTTTTAGCAGTCTGCTCTCATGCTTGATAGTACCTAAAAGCTGGAATGCTCTTTGTAGTCCTGCTCATACTCATTTCAGATTTGGAGGAATAAGGGAATTAGTTCTAAAATACAAAGTGATTAGTGGCAAAGTCAAAAGTTTTTTCCACTGAATTACTCCTTTGTCAAATGGCACTTTTGCCATTACAGGCAGGCTATTTGGACAATTCAAATGAACTTGAAACAGTCCTGATGCTTCAGCACCACAAATTGGGGACTGGAAAATAAGAGGAGAGAAGGCACAGTTTTCATGCTAAGGTTCCTACTCTGCACTGCTGCTGAGGGACTGAGCTGCCACATCTGCTGTGCTGTGACAAGATCTGGACAGGATATGTCCAGAAGACTCTGTGGGAATAGAATACAGGCAGATGATGGAATTGTTTGAGCTGTAGGCTATCTGTGCTGTCACATTTAATGGCGTATATTCAGCATCATCACAAGCAATAGTAAGGCAGAACACAAGTATGTGAAGCACTGCTTTTTTTTTTTTCCTTTTCAGAAATTAATTTCTTCTATTTTTTATTTAGACTGGTGCAAAAACACTAATTTTTTTGATAAGGGTATAGGAGCAGTGCTAAGAACATGGCAATTTAAGTATTTTTCAGTTTAGCACTGTTTACCCATACCTGAATAAAAGAAGAAACTCGAAATCAAAGCAGGATTATTCCTAGTAGATGTTTTTGCAGCAACGTTACAAAGTGAGCAGTATCATTGTAGCAGATTGGATTTCTCTTTACATACATAGTTTCTGCTGTTTTGGATCTGGATTGCAGTTTTGATTTAATTTTTTCCCAGTGACTTTATATTGGCATTCAGATTGATTCTAGCTATCAATTTCAGACAGATAAATTTATGAATGATTTTTTAAAATATAAAAATTTTTTGTAATTCTTTTAACTCCTTGGAACTGGTAAACTAGAGTAGCCCTTTGTGCAGCAGCCTCCCGTTGAACTGCAACTGGAGCTGTGGGTTTTCTGTTCCTCCAGAATTTGTGCAACTTCAGCTCTGAATTTTATGATACCTAATGTCTTCAGCAATCTGTTTGTGACTGAGATTCAGGGAGGTCCTGTGTATTCTTTGACCTCAGTGTCTTCACCTATAAAACAAGGAGAAGAGTGCTTGTTTATTGCCAGGAATATATAAATACCTCTAAAGGTTACAAGTTCTCTCAAAGTGCCTTGTATTTCTGCTGATTTCATGTCAAGTAGAAAACTGTGTGTATGTGTAGTGGGGGCAGTGGGGGGAATTCAATCTTCAGATGTCAAGTTTTGTTTTATTTTTGTAATGATTTTGTTAATTGGCAGCTGACTCCTCAGAGGGAACTTCAGGGAGATCATGTATTTAGAAACAATCTGGCTTCTTGTATTTTTCTCTCCATTGTAGCTTTCTCCCTTTGTTCTTTTGTTCTCTATTATGAAGGACATTTGCATGAAAACAAGATTTTTGTTTCTTAAGAGTTCAACTGCTCCTGCTGCTTATTCCCCACCTGGCCATAATCCTCCGTTTGTGACATCTCAATTGGTGGCTGTGCAAATGATTATGATGTCAAAGACAGGATTATGACTTCAGGTGAGAAACAAACAGCAGGAACTGGTGAACTCAGGAGAAATACACATCTAGATTTTTCTCTAACCATTTTTATGCTGAAGGCACAAGGAAAATGTAGACAATAGATTATGTATGCATATATAAAATAACTGATGTATAAGCAAGTTGTATCATACCAGTGAGTAAAATGACACATGTATTTTTTAAATTGCTTCAGCTGTTCTTATTCTCTACTTTCATCTACAGAAAATTACATAGTATCCAATAGAATAGTACCCAGAGGAAGTGTGATTAGGATGTATTTATTTGGCTTTACAAGGTTGCAACTCTTGTGAGAAACTTGTTTTGTTGTAGCATGAAGTTCTTAATTCCATAATAATTAGGTTAGACAAAAAATGTAGCATCAGACCTAAACTGTGGACTTCTAAGGAGTTAACGAGGGTCCCCAGTGACAGTGTGGTTTTGGACCAGATCAAGTTGATTCAGTGGGAGGTTCTTGAATTTGTCTGAGTCCTTAAGCTTGGTGTTTTCCTCCTATTTAATATTGTGTTCCTGAGGAACCCCACTGCTCCCAAAAACTAATTCCCTAGAAGATTTTTCCACAGAGTCTCCTTTTGAAAGTTCTTGTCTGCAGTTTGAAGTCCTATGACAGTAAATGGCATGTATGGCTCTGCAGTCATTTGCCACTGTGCACTGGGGTAATGGGAGGGAGGTATTTGCTATAAAAGCTTTGGAGGTATAAGAATTACACTGCAGGGAGGGTGTGTGTGTGTACATGTGTTATGATACCAGTTAATGTAACTAACACCTGAGATTGTCTCTTCATTTAGTTAGTGCTGGGTTCTGAAGAGGTTGCTCCACAGAAATCTTCTCCAGGGAATTAGCTTGTATGCTTCTGCTGTTGGCGTTATTACAGTCAGGGTTGCCACTTCTGCTAGCTAGTGTCAAGGTCATCACATTGGCAATTTTTAGTTAGGGAAAGTTTCTGCATTATTTCAAGAATGCTTATAGGTGCACTTATAGGTGCATTCTATTTTTCTTTTGAGGTATTTGGCACTTTTTTGATGTAGTTTGTGAAATAAAACGGAAGAAACTGTATTATCCTATAGGCACTTACTGTCCTGTGTCAGGGTGATTGGGTGAAAATATAAGGGAAGAGAGGAGTTAATAATCACAGAAATAAAGACATGGAAAATCATCAAATCCACAGTTTTGGTATTTGAAGTACTCCCAGCTTCAGAGAAAGCATGGGGAGTGTTTTTCTTGGTTTTTTTTTTTTTCCCCTCAAACAGAATTGAAGTAGTTATCTTCAGAAACACAGTAATTAAAATTAGAAAGTTTGTAACAATTTTATTGCAGGCAATTCTAGTGGTGAGATTAACATTAGATAATCTTATCATGAAATAACCAGGCACCCTGTGATGATCTGACACATGAGAGGCTGCACAGAGTGCACAGAGCTTTTGGTCCCCCAAGGGCTGTGATTGTTTTATGGTTTTATCTTATGATAACTGTGCTTTGGTTTTGCCCTTTTCTGAGAGTTTCATATGGTACACATCCCCTCCCACCCTCCTGTAAATTTGTAATTTAACACTACTCTAGGAAATGGCAAATCAGCATGAAACTATTAATCTTATCTCGTATCATGAGACAGACACTGATCCAAGAGATCTGATTACTTTGCTTCTGGTCATTATCCAGACTGAAAGCTGGGCTTGGGCATTTGTATCATCAACAGTTCTGCCATCAGAAAGCAAAAAGATTTCAAAAACAAGGGGAAATTCTATAATCAATCCAGTTTAACATTTCATGCCAAAAATACGGTGTGGGACCAGACTCCTTTTACTCATCATGTAGCGATCTGCTGTGGTATTAAAGCCCTCATTTCTGCCCTGTTGTCTACAGCTTCTTTTCCTGGACATTTAAAGCATAATAAAGGACTTGAATGTCAGGCATGAAGACCTTAAATAATCTGTAGTGATTTTAATGAGTTTAATCACAATTGCCACAGGTTTGTCATGTTTAATAAGTATTTCTGAGATGGAGCTTGCAGTCAGACTCTCTGCTGCCAAGTTGCTTTTTGGTCTTTTTCAGAAGGACTGAAACTGGCTCCTGTTCAGTCCTGCAGAACTGGACTAGATTGACCTGCTCTGGAAATAGCCAGCTGCATCCCCTCCCCTCCAATGAATATATTATGAACAAGAAATTCAGTTTTAATTTGTATTACAGTTCAGCTAATTAAAGAAAATTCATTTAAAATACCTGACTAAACCAATGTGATTTGGGTTTCTTCTTTACTCTTTTCCTTTCTTCCTTTTTCCCCCCTCCTACTCAGTTCTTCCAAATACTTGCAACTTCATGTCTTCTCCCCCATCAAGTTTGTGATACTTCAAAAGATGTACTTATTTAATATGTAACTATGAGGGATGCTCAATCTCTGTTTTTTCACTTCTCCAGTAGGATAGCGCTTTCTGCTCTACAACAATATTTGGAATTTTTTTTTTTTCTATTTACAAATCCCAAAGGACTTTACAGATATGAAAACAAGTGGCGAGAATTTCTTCTGTGCTCAACTGGATGGTTCAAACTCTGTTCCTGGAGGGAGTGAATTTTACTGTTGACCTAATTCTGCTCCTGTTAAAGTTGGCACTGAGTGGTTTTAGAGATTTTCAGCCTCAAAGCGTTACTATTCTTTGTTGAATCCAGAGTTTAAGGAGGAGAGCTGAAGTGCAGCTCTTTCAAATGGAATAAGAAAGGCTTAAGCCTGGTAATCAGAATACATTTATTAACTAACTCTATCCAAAGAACGGGCCTGGGAACCCAGATAGAGGGTTCAACTTTGCATTAGAATTTTGTCAGAACTTCAAAAATTTATACCTTTTGGCATCGTGGACTGTGTCTGCTTTCTGCATCATAGGCTGTTTCTGCTTTCAGCATTTGTGCAGACTTACTGTACAGATTGAGTTCACAAAGTGGGGAAGGAGTTCACAAACCAGAGAAAAGGTAAAATATAAAAACACAAACTTCTATTGTTTACCCTAGGGAAAAAAAAATTCCCATCAAAAATTGGTTCCCTACTTGAGAATAATTAAGGTCAAATTTCATTTGTCTTATGCTACATTAATTGCTGTCATGTGGGGAAGAGATTTTTCTTTTTTTGTATGCATGTCTGTTAGGATACTGGTTGGAAACAGCAAAAAAGAGGTATGGAGTGCCTGCTTATCACAGTAGAGCTCTTACATTGCCACAACAAAACAAAATAATGGTTCTCTATTGACAGGAAGGTCCACATGTGCAACTTGAAAAGACTGTAATGTAGGGGTTCACAGCTGGAAACTGTCCTTCCATGTCCCTGTCCTGCAGCTTGTAAGCAGGACACAATGTTTTGCTAACTATTAATGTGAGACTCTGATCACATACTTAATTACTTTGCATATTTTTGTGTGCCTGTGACCAAGGCCCAGCTTTATGCAATGATGTCCTTTCATCTGGCTCTTACAATTGCTGACACTTTGAGAGCTTTATGAAACTGAACTCAATTTAATAAACCTGTGCGTGGTTTTACTTGGTCTGTCTGTCCAGACTGCAGTGCCACAGAGTGAAAGCGATTGCCTCAGAGTCACTGCTGCCCTGGAGTAGTGAAGGGCCTTTCAATTTATTCTTGGTCATGCCTTTTTAACTTAATGTTCTTCTTCACACAAGCTGGTAGTGATGAATGTCCATTCAGACAACCTAATGGCCTATGGCTACTATAGAAGAGCCTTTATATCAGTATTCTGCAGCTGAGACCTGTTAGGTTGGGCTGTCAAACTGCTCTACAACACATCTAGCACCATTTTATGCAAATAATAGCTGTGACAATATTGCTATACTTTATGGTGTTAAGCAGGACCGTAAAAGATCCATTTCCATAGGTCAAGAGGAAGTTGATCCTTGTAGCTTGATATATCAGAGGTCATTTCCCTCTGTCAGTGGTTCCCACCTCCAACAGTACTAAACCCACTTCAGAATGCCCTCAGCTCTTAAGGAACCTCAGCCATACATGGAATGTCTGCTGGGACATCCATTGTGCTGTTCCAAGTGTGGTGGGAATGTTGTGGAGTCAGCATCTTGATGGTGAGCTTCAAAAGGCAATAGCTGGCTTAGACCTGTTCCTATACCTTGGTTCAACTTTGCATGCAGTCTTTCATTAATTTATGTACCTGTTTGACATACTGCGAGACTGCCAAAGAGAAAACATTTAATCTCTCACTGAAATCACAGCCTGTATGCCCAGAGAACCTTGAATTTTTATGTTCAGCGATCTGAGCCTTCCAGACTCCCATGAGATCATTTGCCTGCGTTGCTCAGAGGTCTCAGTAGCTCGTGTCCAATGCAGAGACTGTCAGATTAGGTAGCAGATTATGAGGTATCATGCTTAGGCGTAACTTCTTCAGGACTGGTTGTAGTTTGCACAAAACTTCTAGTTACATATGTTCTTAGCCAAAAAAGTTCAAATCCTTTCAATTTGAAGAGTGTTCTTCTTATGTAACTGTAAATTAAGATGTTGATTTCTTGCTAAGGCAAGAGAACCTGACAAGAGCAAAGATATGAACTATGGAAAGACTAAACCAGAAAGTGGAAGCATAATATATATGTAATACCTATGCCCATGGTAGAGTTGTGCCACCATTCAGATACAACTTAGTGTTCTAAGCACTTTGGTGGCAACTCTAATGCTCTAGTGCTACTTGTTTGTTTATCTCTCTGTTCCATTGTTGCAGTGTGTTGGGAGCATGCAGGCTTTTTCAGTATTACTCTAATATAGGGCATAGTCTGTGCTCCTATTTCTTTGGATTCCAGCAGGTTAATTTGTAGTTTCTTCACTCCCTTATTTCAATAAATTAGTCACCTTGGCATCATAGCAAGTTTTGGCATGACAGCCAGTTTCTGGATGTCAGCTGCTCTGGACTAGACGTTTCCTCTCTTAGCTTCATACCCAGTGAGAAAGATATAAGGACCCCTCTTGCATTTACTGAGGGTTAACATGGGATAAAAAACCATACAGGCTAGGATCTCAAAGCTCACAGCCTTGCGTGGCTGATGGGATGTGAGCAGTCAGTTAGACGATTGCTATCTTATAAATGATATCTGTACTTTTTTGAAACGTGGAGAGGTCAAGTATTATGGTTCTGACTTGATTCTTTTAGAAGACACTCTTAATTTTTTCCTACCAAGACTATTTACCACATAACTGTGTCTTGCACCAGCATTTGGCCAGTTAATGTAAAGCTCTGTACCAGTCAGGTCCTGATGCATTAGTCTTGTTCCAGTCTTTGTTCTGAAGAACAGCATCATTACAAAATAAAAGAGTCCTTCTAAAAAGCTTTTATTTCTTGTGTGAAACTTCTTCTTTGACAAGATGAAGTGAGTCAGTCTGTCTTTAATGGGATTGCACTGAAATGTCTGCAACTCTTGTTGTCATTCCTTGGCATGATCCTTACTTGAGGGGCAGATTAGAGGTCAATCAGCCAGAGCCACGAGGGCGCCCATGGCTAGCCTCAGGATACTCCCTACAAATGTAAGATCAAAAGGGCAGGCATATGAAAATTACTGTTTACTTTTTATGAATTATTTCCCAGAGATGGGATCATTAGCAGAATCTAAATGCTGTCTAGCTCTTAGTGCAAGGACACTCCTGACAGAATACACTCACTTAGGCACACCTTTCCACTCTTAAAATCAAAAGATTTTCTGCTTTTGCGTGTGTGGAATTTCTTTATTATTTAAATAAATTTCTGGTTTTTTAGTGTTTTTTTTTCATCTTTTCCCAAAACACTGTCCCTACTTCTGAATATGCTTTTAATTCCTAGATGTCATCTATTCCTTTCTTTGTGTACTAAAAGTATTTCAAAGTATTTCAAAAGTATACCAAAGTATTGCCTTCATCCATACCCCAGTGCTGCTGCAAGAGACACCTGAAGGAAGTAAAACTTTCTGTAATTTTCAGAGTGATCAGTGGCTGTTACTTACAATTCATCGCTGGCCGGTGGATACCAGAATTACCCCTACTGCAAATACAGGGGAAAGGTGATATTGGCTGTCATGGTGAGATGCACGTTGGCAAATGCTGATCCAAGGTCTACTTCTGCAGTAATCTTCACACATCAAACTCTGCACCTTCTTCTCCACATCAGTATCTGGCTTCTGTTTGATCACAGTAATCAGGGCTACTTAGAAGGGTCACAGTATATTTGCCCTTTTGTCTTGTGTCTGGAGCTATGAAAGCATGACTTTGGAGCAAATGTTGATTGAATTCTAAAGAGACTGGCAATAGCGGGGAACATGTGTAGCCTGTGATATGCTAAACTTGCGATTCCAAGTGGAAAACTGTTTGCTTTTTAAAAAAACTTTGAAAAAGTTACCTTGAAAAACCAAATACATGGTGGATATTACTCTTTAATAAAAACCAATATGAACTTCCCTCTTATCGTCCAACATGTTACTACCCTTAATGTGAAATAATCAAATGCTGCCCAGTGTAGCAATGAAGTTAAACTTGGCTGCCAACCAAAATAAAATCCCTTATAGCTATTTTTGTGTGTTCTTAAAATGTGTGCTGAGAGATTAGGCAGTTGTCTTTTTTCCCCCCGTCTCTGCTATTTTTCTTAAAAAGTTTAAAAAGTTTAAAAAGCCACAGACAACTCTGTTGCAGCACCCTCCTATGATAAGGTCAGGGAGCAGAAAATCCAATGTTGTGTGCTTTATCTAAATCCTTATTCTTGCTAATCTGGCTAGACATTTTGGATACGTGTGTTTTTACTTATTTGGCATGATGTTTTCTCAACGTCATTTTTTTGGCATTTATCTTGACAGCAGTAGCTAGAGAACTTCTTACTATAGTGTTTAAATGGATAAGCTGAGCATCTCCCTTTCTATCTTTTCCTTTTGGTGTTGGATAGATCTCAGGAAAGTTTTTAATCCTTGCAAAGCAGTGGGCATAGGAAATGTGTGTGCAGGTGAGTGGGGTTGCTGGGTCCTCCAAGACAGGGGTCTGCAAGTGGCCACCTGGAGATGTAGGGCTGGCGTTTACTTTAGCAGCCTTCAGAAAGCTGGGGCACAGGTACTATAAAAGTAACTCTGTTGGTGCTAGGCAGAGTTTAGGCTTGTATTGAGCACACCCAATCTAGAAGTTTTCTGCCATATGACTTGAACTTCTCAGGATGGATCAGCAATGAATAGGGGGTCATGCTCACAGGCTCGTGAGATTTGGAGCCAGGACATGGCATGCTTGCCATGTATTTCCTTCAAACTTCACACTGAGGCAGAATAAAATATCTAATGGTGCTGTTCATCTCATCATCTTTGTTGTTGGTATCTTCTTGTTCTTCTTGTAGTCATCATGGAAAAATGATGGTTTTAAGATACCTGTTATTGCGTCTTGTGCGTCTGTGCTTCGGAGGCTGTTACAGTCACTTTTTTTGTATGATGCGGTGCAACCTTAAATCTCTCTGAAGTGTTATGTCTTGAAGCCAGTACCTGAATCCTGATGGGTTTCTATATCACTGGTGTCTCCAGTGCTGTTGGGACAGAAGAATGGTGGAAGTCTTTTTGCCACCCAAATAGTGAGGAATATGAGATGCACCTGTCAACTGATAGCTGTTAAATTAACATTTCCATTTCCCTCTGTGTAGCCTTATCTTTATAGGCAGGTGTATCTGTGTTGGGAGAGGGGCTATTTTTGGCTCTGCTGTAGGAGAGCCTGAAGGTAATGAGTTGTGCATAGTAAATCTTGCTTACTCCATAATTTCCACTACATTTCAAATTAAGGGCCTAAATTAGGGTTAGTGTTAGACTTGCTCTTTTGCTATGTCCTAATTTTGTTTTGAAAGCACATAGCTAAGGACTTTAATATGTTTTAGATTCAGGGCTTGTAAGTTATACCAAAATCCCTAAGGGAGGCAAAATAACTTATTAAAACCTTGCAAATGTTTTTGACTGCTGCATTCTATTATTTTCTATTCCAGTGGTAACATACAGCCTCTGCTGCTGATGGGTGGAGGAACGCAAACCTCCAGGGCCCATTAGACTTAACTTGTTTACTGCATTGATATCTATATGTTAAATGACAAGAGAGTTCAGGTTATTGAATAATTTAAAATTCAGCTCTAATTGGTGTCATATGACCTGGAAAAGGCCATGGATGACGCCAGGAGCATGCTGTGAAATTCTTATAAATAATTCATAAATTAGATCATTCATTTGCCTGGATGTCTTGTTAAATGCAGAAGTTTGTAAGTAATAACTGATGATATAACACCTGTAAGTATTTAGTTCATATGCTGGAAGGTAATCTACCTTGATGATCTTCTAGCACAACCTGCCAGAGTACAAGAGTTAATTGCACTAGGGAGAATGCACTACATTTATTTGGGATGGGCTTTGGCAAGGCATACGGTGCAGATGTTGCATTACACATTCTCTATCAGCTAGACAACTATTCTGTATATGCCCACGTTAAAAATGCAGCTCATCACTCTTTTGCCCTTATTTCACATGAACTCCAAATGCACTGGGAAATGGTAGTGACCTGCTCTGCTCACAAATAGTATAGTTTTTGAAATATTTATCTAGGTCTTGAACTACTGATTCTTCAGTAAAATAAAGGGCAGAAATAAAAAATTGAAGTCAGAAGATTGGGATTTTTTTTTATTTTATTATTTTTATAATGTTGGCAGCACGTTGAATCTTAATAGTTGGACCTGGTGCTGTCAAGATTAGTGTAGTGGCATTTTTCTATAGTGCAAACAGGAATGATACAGTTTTGTTTTGAAAAGCAAACATGTTTGCTTAAATTTACTGGCCAGCTATTGCAGTGCCACGTGTGGGTACCATGTGGGCTTAATGGACATTTTGCTCACAGTGACTTCCAAGACTCGGCATGCAGACACCTCTCTTTACTTTTCTTGGAGCACTGTATTATTAACTGCCTTATCAGGCAGCATAAAACCAGTCTGCTGATCTGAAATGGGAGCCTTTGTTAGTGATTATCAACACTGTTTGGGTAGCTAGAGAAGAAGGGTGGCATATTTATGAATGCAAAATATACACTTAAAGCTGAGCACCAGCAAATGCTCACATACTACTTTGAATGCAGGTTTTGTGTGCACCTGGCATGCCAGCTCAAACCCTCTTAACAAAGAGGAGAAAAAATACTGAAGGCAGCACTAACATGGGAGGTGTTCCTCTGCTGTCAGCTAGCAGCTATAGATTCACTTTTTTGTGATATGATACTACGTTTTTTTAGCTACACCTGTTCAGTATGTTGAGTTCAGTAGATTTCTACAGGAAAAATACAGGTTGGTGGCTGTCATTCACGGTATTTTTCATTTGAGACCACTTGTTTTATTCATTGGAATATGGCAATCATAGCTATACATAATTTCTACAGAAAATAGTGCTTTGTTTCTTGCTTGAAAAATGGTCAGCTTACCTTAGGAGTTATTAGTATTTATCTTAGGTAGTGACAGAGACAGTTACTGTACTATTACGTGGCACTTTGTAATAACTGATACTGGGTTATTTATGGTACAGATTTTAACAAAGGATTATACGAGTTAAACAAAAAAATTTATAGACCTGGGTAGATCCTACTAATAAAGTTTAAAATCTTTATGCTTTTTCATTCCCCCTGATAAATTCTTAGAGAATCTTGGAAAGAATAGCTCCTTAATCACTAGTAATGTACTTCAAATAGCCCTACAATTTGATGTAATTGTTCTTAAAAACAGCATTTCTGTTGCCCCAATATCCTATCTGATCTTATTTATAATACATCCTTCTCATTTTGCTGACAAAAGCAAGTGCTTATACTGTCGATAGACCTGAAACCCAAAGCCAAGCTTTATTCAGATGACACCCATATATCAACCATTCAGAGCGGTGACTGAGTTCCAGGTTTAGGTTGTATACCTTAGTGAGGATGTCAGCTGGGTCATTGATGGAATCACAGAATTGTTTAGGTTGGAAACCACCTCTGAGTCCAACCATTAACCCAGCACTGCCAAGCCGACTACTAAAACTCATCGCTAAACACCACATCTGCATGTCTCCTAAATACCTCTAGGGTTGGAGACTCCACCACTGCCCTGGCCAGCCTGTGCCAGGACTTTACAACGCTTCTAGTGAACAAATTTTTCCTAATAAATTTTGCTGACCATGTCCAAAGAACAGCTACACTGGTGAAGAATCTTAAGTATGTGCCCATGGTGCTCTTGAAGGTATTTCTGTGTATGGTAGCCTCTGTGTCATCTCTAAATATCTTTAAATCTCTGTATTCCTCGTCTGGTTGCTGCTTCTGTTCATTCTTCTTGGCTTCCTTCATGGTCCCCCCTTAGATCAGCAAAACAGACTAGTTCTGAATCAACATGTTCCGTCCACTCTTTCTGCTCCACCAAAAGAAACTCTGAGCTGAAAATCCAGATTAGAGAAATGTCCTTAAGATGCAGCTGAGAATTATTTTACTACATGGTCTCTTTTTCCTGTATTCAGACATATTTCAGCTAAAAGCCACAAACCCGGGTGCTATATGCTAAATTCCTAACGCTGTTAACACGTCTAGCAATTTTGTTCTGCACCCTAACAGCATTGTATCTTGCTGGGACGCCAGCTTTTGTCCCTCAGAGTGCAGGACTTCTCAATGTAATGGTTTTGGGCTGTTTCTTAAACATGTTTGTACATGTAATAAAATCTGTCAGGACCTTGCCTGTGCTCCTGTTGTAAAGATATGCTTAGTAACTAGTTCATCCCTTGCAGTACAAAGCCCTTTGTGCTGGAGTCAGTCTGTAACTGTGCTTCCTCTGCCAGCGCTGTGAATTACAACTGCAAAGCACACAAGTTGCATTTAAGAACAATTGGCAGAGATCATAATGCCGTGTGCATAAAACTGGTGCACTGTTTGTCTGTTCGTAGGAAGTTTTAAGGACTGGATGTTTGTTTAAGCTCTGCGCTGAATCCCTGAGCAAAAATTACTGGGGTTGCAGTAAAGACTTTGTAGAGTTCCACACGTGTCTCCATCTTCAAATCCTTCTAAAGAGTATTAAAACCATTTTTAGTATCTCCTTGTTTCACAAGAGTTTCACATCTGATCACGTCTTATTAACTCCTTACCTTTCAAGGAGCAGTCTGAGTTTGTTTAAGCCGCAGTTAAAGGAACTTGTATCTTTAAATATGGCACAGCAAGTCTTGAAGAGCTCCATGGAGGAGAAAGCACAGCTGTTCCACCGTGGTCCATCATGGTTTCCATGCGTCCCATAGGCAATATCTTTCTTAAACTCATCTTGTAAAATTACCTGATTCCTTATGCTTGTGTGTCTTTAGACTCACAGAAGTAGGTGGGCCTTTGGAATATTTCTTTCCTCTACTTTCCCCCATTACCTGGCCTGCATTTTGCAGATCTGTCATGTCACGCACCAGTCTCTTTTTGACCTTTCAGAAGTGTAAATGTCAGTCCATTTTCCCTGCAATGTCTACCATCCAGCTGTATTTGCAATTAAGGCTTTAGCAGAAAACCCACAAATTACTAAAAAAAGTTGTTGACTGGTTTCTGACTCCCAGTAGTTAATTTTTCTTTGGAGTTAGACCCTGCAAAGTACTGAGTAGCCATCAAAGCATGTTGGAACTCAGTTTTCTGCCTAACGTGGCCTCCTCCTTTTAAAGGAATAAGAAAATCCCACTCACATTCAATGACATTAATGAGAATTTTCCCCCCTGCAAACATATTGTATCTGTGAAATAACATTAAAGTTTCTCTGCCTTGTTATGAAGTCTTTAAATGTCAATGCCATTTCTGAGACCATCAGGGCAGACTTAATGGTGGCCAAGGTCAACAAATGCTAACTGGTACCTCTCTTTTAGGGCCTTCAGGGACTCATAATAGAGTCTCAGCCATGAAGTTAATTTGCAATGTGGACCTTTATTCTTAAACCTGATGATTATTTTGTAACATCTTCATTTGTGTGCTTAGATTTCTTAACATTCTCTTGTCTCTTCAGTCAGTGAACTGCTAAAATAAAGGTGGTGTTCTCAGACATTTCATCTGTTGAGTTTCCTTTTTTTATGTGTGCTCTTTTTAACTACTATTTGTGGGCTACAGAGAGCTGGGTGCTTGCTTTCTGTGACCACCCTAGACTGCCAACCCTCATAAGATGCTCTAAGAATATCTTCAGGTCTGAGACCTTCTGCTGTCCATGGGGACTGGGGAGCCCTCCACCTTGAAAGCCTCTTCCTGTAGGTGCCCTAAATGCTCTTATTAGCTTATATATTAGCTATAAATGCTCTGTAACCAGAAGCAGGTGATGTGGGAAATGAGAGACTGCATCATCGTTTTCTGTATTGTCTAATTCAGATTAAAAGGGCTCTGTAGCCTTTATTTGTCTAGAAAATATTGCCAACAAGGATGGCATGCTACAAATAAATAACAAAACCCCGTCTTTTTGGCAGCATGTTGCATTTCTGCTCAGTTTCCCTGCCAGCCCCTCTGACTTTAAAATATTTTAGTGTCCTGCACTTTTCACCCAGTCCAAGCACCAGGCTTTCCTCAGACATTTAGCACTGACATTAATGCAAATGTCTCCAACTCACTGAGCCCTTTGGGGCAAAACATGACATCCTTGGCTTTCAATCACATGGCAGAGAGGATATATTTGTATGCACAAAACTGGAAATAATAAAATATCAGTATTCAGGTGCTAATCCACATTAATTTACATTCTGTGAAGTCTACAAGAAACTTGTAATTGGTTGTCTTGAAGGGCAGCTGAGTATATTTGGTATTTTGTTTATTTATTAAAAAAAGAATCTAAATTATACATATAAATGCTGCATAGATTTGTATTATATCTCTCTTCTAATCATTGCTGGATGCTTGCTTGCATTCCTAAATTTGAGTGTTTTGGGTCTGGCTGACTGTCTTGCACTCCATGTGCACACCACCTATCTATTAAGCACCTAATCTAGTAAGCATTCCCAGAGGGCAAATAATACCTTTTCTTTCATCAGTGGATTCCAAAATTCCCTGCGAAACCACTTACACTGCAGTGGTTTTGCTATCTTTAACAAATCTGGCTTCTGTAATTAAAAAGTCCCGTATCTTTGTAGAAGGTCCCAAAGGCTGGAGGAGCTTAAATTCAGTTTGTTATTGAAATTAGTGCACAATTCTTGCAAAAGAAATGTGTGTGCGTGATACACTGCTTTTGTGACGTGCATAAAAGTACAAATGCTTAACTGCCTAGATGAGCCTTAGTGCAAAGATACTCCAGGATGTAACTAGGATTGTGATGTCTATTACATAATATCCATGACTATAACAAAACCACTAGAATTTGCTTGTACTGGGTTGACAAATGTGAATTACGGTTGCTTGTTTTCTTCAGAGTTTTATCAGACTATAGTCAACTTGCCCAGCTTAATTGAAAAATCACTTACGTTTATAGCTGCATTTAAACATGTTTTGTATTTAAATGACAGCATTTGATGTACAACCATTTTTTACAGAAAGTAGTTGGTTTTTATCTGTGTTTCTGTAAAGATATTTCAAAAACTCTCATCAAATTTCCAACAGTAAGTAATATACCATGCAGTGCAAGGTGGAATGTTTTACATCAAATCTCCTGCTGTGTAATAGCCAATCAAAGAGTATTTATAGTGGCTGAATGGATTTTTTGGCTCAGTATTCAAAATTAAACATTTTCAAACCTTAACATTTAATGTTTTTTGCCACTCTTCAAGTTGATTTTATGTAACCCTAGATGCTCACAACTACTTGATACTCTGAAGTGACTCATTTTATGCTGAGGATCCTGCAGACAGTAGTTTTACATTTACTACACTTGTGTAGATGGAATGAAATGTAGATTTGATAGCACATTTGTGTCTGTGTTCTGGTAAACATTTTGTTGGGTTTGGCTGTATGTCCATCAACATGGGCTAGCAGCTCTCTTTTGAAGAGAACATATTTACCAAGGGAAATTGATAAACAAAGATGAATTTTAGTGATTTACAGGAAATTGTTTCTCCTATTGCAGGTATGCAGTAAGAAGAGCTTGTGCCAACAGCCCTCTTTGGGGCTGGACAGCTCCTGCTTGGGTATTGGGGGACCTTGGACTCTTCATAAGAACAGTAGAGCTCTGAAGGCTGGAAGCCCAACCCGTGTTGTGTTGTCTCAGCCTTGCAGGAATAACCATGATTACAGGACTGAAATGCATTACAACCATCAGGAGTGTCTGAAGGAGTATCCAATGGAAAACCACTTGCACAGAAAGTGCAACAATGTGATTTCCCCAGCCAAGCAGAGGAGCCCCCATCATGTAAAGCAAGCTCAGGAGATGGACCAGAGAGCAAGTGAATGTCTGAGCACATGCTCTCAGCAAGTGAGTCATGGCTGTGCCTGGAGGCATGTGGGGAGCTCAGGGAGCGTGGAAGAGAGCTGCTGTGCCAGCCGGGTACTTAGGAAACACTCCGGGACAGTTCACAAAGCCTGTGATCATTCCAGGCACTGTCGAGTTTCTGGGCTGAATCACAGCACAGACTCAGGCCCTAAGGAAACAGAGCTGGCTAAAAGGTTGTATGAAGAAAGAAGGCAGAACCTGCTTCTTCAAAAAATGGAGCTGGAAATTGAAAAGGAACGACTCCAACATTTATTGACTAAGCAAGAAGCAAAACTGCTCCTAAAACAACAGCAACTACACCAATCCCGGATGGATTATAACAGGTGATTTTGAGACTTACAATTTAAAAAAAAATTCTAAGATTTCTAATGAGCACGTGGGCAATAGTCGATTTAAGTGGGAGAACAGAATAGATGTTCAGCACCAATAGATGGAATAAAACAAGACAGGCAAGGCTTATGGCACAATTTCTGAGAATGATTCAGAGGAGAGGAAAATTCAGTATGTTAGTGTATGCTGTTGGGAAGCAGCATGACAGCTGTGGAAAGCAGCAGAGGAAAACAGTATGTGGTAGAAAGAAAGGCAGAAGAAAAACGCTGCTAAAAGACTTGGTTGGAAAAGAGAAGCCGTAGAAGAAAATGAGAGGTTGATCTTAGTGTGGGCACTTGAAAGGAATACAGACATTTGGCAAGAGGGCAGTGTGAGCATGGATGACATAGATGTGGAATTCTCCTTTCTTTCCTTGGAAAGGTCAGTTTTGAAGTGTCGAGACTGGGAGGAGTGTGTTTTACAGAAAAGATGGAGATCATTACACATATATACACATGCACATATGTGTGTGTGTGTATATATTTTTATATATGGAATATATGTTTTTCCCCCATATATTTATGGAAGAGGAAGTGTAGCAAAGACATTTTCTTTCCAGTGGTGTTAGTGAAAATGGAGAATGCCAAGATGTAGGCACAATATGTGCTTAACACTTGAAGGGAGATGGAGCAGCCATAGAAATGTGAGATGTGGCTTGAAAGGCCTATGAGTTCCTGACAATGTAAATATAGTCTTCAAGAAAGAGGGAACAACTGTTTTTTTTGATATGTTATTAAAGTGGGCAGAGCCGTGAATGGAAACAGGTTAAATTAGCCATTGCAACTCAGCTGAGTACTAGCATCTCAGCATTAGAAAGGAAAAACAGTAGGGAAAAATCTGCAGTCTTTGAGAAGAGGCAGTAGGAGTGTTTCACAGGGATGAATATTTCTATACTGTTTTAATATGGCAGCTGCTGACAGCACCTCATGAGGGTCTGCATTAGATGGCCCACTTTCTATATTATAACCACCATGGAGGAATACATCACTTCCCCTTCTTCATTTCAGCCCCTCGCTTACTTTTCAAACTGTAAAAGAGAGTACTGTAATCTAGGTTGTCTTTTAAGTTTGTCTTCTTGGATTGTTGCTTACACTGAAAATAATGTGTTTATGTGGCTTTAAAAGTACCTGTCTTAGAGGAAATCACAAATGTGTGTGTTGAAAATGACTGAGATCGCTAACAAAGGATTATGACTTCAGGTGAGAATTAAGTAGGAACAGATGGATTCTTAATCATCAAATACCTTAATGCTATGCATGCATCCCTCTAATGAAAAACAAGTAGATATGAAGGACATACAAACTGAGTTTTTTGGTGGATTTTTTTTCTAACGGAAAGTTTTCAGGTTTGGAGGCATAAGTTCAGAAAAAAATGCACCTTAAATATCTGTAATGATGTGGTTGTTAGTACCATTATATCTATTATAGCTACTTTTTTACTGAAAAAAGCCCTTTGTGGTTTACAGAGCTTTAGTTGCCTAAAAAGAATTATATGGAAAAAAAAAATATATGACTAATCTGAGGACTTCGTATTTTTGTGATCTCTTTTGAGATGTGCATGTGAAGTCAAATTTGCCATATTCTCTCTATGAAAACAACTAGAATATAATGTGCCTTCTCTTAAAGAGATATTTCAGTATCTTTAGAATTAAATGTTTGATATTTAGAGGTAAATCTCTTAGGCATCACAGTTTTGTTTCAGTTCCAAATATATAATTCATTTTGCTCTTGGTAACAGGGTAATTTTATATACTGCTAACAATAAAAATTTGTTTAGCTAAGCTCAAATACCCTTTGCTTCATTGTCAGGAGGTTCTAACTGAGTTAGAACATCATAACAGCATAAAAAACAATACAAGAAAAATTGTTTTCCATATAGTGTTTATTTTTGTCTGTCCTTCTGCCTGGGTGGTGTGCTTGTTAAGGTGCATTGTCATTGAATGACAGATAAGAGGTTTGACCACTTGCAGTTATTGGCAGCTAATTTTCCTAATCTTTTAGCTAAAGTGTGAGTTGATCTTTTTCTTTGCTGCAGTACATCATAATTGCTTTTAATTTTCCACATTTCTCTATTTAGCCTCATGTGACCATAGTACTTTCAGTTTGCAGCTACTCTCTATGTGAAATTGCTCAGCTACCAAAAATGGTGTGTGTATGTGCAGTTCAGTGGCTTCTCCTGGTGCAAGTGTCACTGGAGCAAACCAGTAAAAGCAAAGCTTGGAAACAGGAATTTTAGTCAAATAAAAAAGAAAGACCTCTATCTTGACTTTTCTATCTTTGTTGGAGAGAAAGGAGAAGGTGGAGTGATCTGTTAAAAATGGAACATCATTTGTGGGCCCATAGTTTGAAGACACACAACCATCTTGCACAAATTCTGTTCTATGTGGCTTACACATGATGCCTTTGAGCTCTGGTGCTGTAATCTGTAAATGAATTCTGTTTCTCTAACGAAAAGATTGCAGATTTTTCTTTATTGTTTTCCCTTTCTTATCCTGAAATGCTAGTATTCAACTGAGTTACACTGGCTAAGGTTGTCCCAGTGATAACCCTTAGAACCAAAGGCACTGGGCCTGAACCAGCCTTCCAATACAAAAGTATATTTGAAAGTGTGAAGATAATTGTGAAAGCTTCTGCATTTAATGTGTATAAGTGCCCCGTTTGTAGACAGATATGTCACCTTTTGGTGGCAAGTTCCTGGTGTGATTTGACTAGCTGCAGAAGCAACTAACTCATCTTTTCCAGGATTAGAGGCCACATACCTGGCTCAGAAGATGTGCCCATTGCTGAAGCACCCAGAGATCTTGCTCTGATGATGAACGGCAGCAGCATGGGGCTAAGGTAATTTCTCTCTTTACTTCTGAGTGGTTCACAGGGTCAGTATATCTTCTTGACAGTGTGCTGTTGCCAGCCAAGTGTATTTGTTCATGTGTTTGTTTCAGATTAAGAGCTTTTTTCTGCAGGAAGGGTAAAATTCATTGACTGCTGTGTTTTATGAGTCAACTCAATAGTTATGCTGACCTGTTATTACTCAAAGTTTAGGTGACTTCCTGAAGAGGCTTCAGGTTTTCTGTGCTCCCTCTTAGCCCAGTGCAAAATGGAGTTTTCACAAAACCTTAGTTTTAGTTCTTTGTTCTAGATGCTGCTCGTTACTTTTTAAATTAAGATCAGAACATCTCTTTAGTCTTTATTTGGACCTGATGTAAATAATACATTACCTTTAACTCTTAGATAGATCTTCCATGGTTGGTGACAGTTACTTGTTTTTTAAATACCTCTCATTGTACCTCTACTTCAGTGTGATCAGAGCAGACCACCACTGAAATAACTGGAGGCAGAGTTAAGCCAGTATTTAGCTCTTTATCTCCATCCTGCTTGCTATTTAAAACTTCAATCAGTACACTATTGTACTTTCCTTCTGTCCCACCCTGTCGCATTCAAGTTAACACTGGAAGAAGATTCAGGCTTATTAGGAAAGCAGCAAATAAAAACTGGCAAGGTTTTCTTCTTTTCTCAGAATGCAACAGCTTCTTGTTCTGTGCTGTAACTATAGGTGTTCTTTTGACCAAAGAATGGTGGACAAGATGAACAGCTGTGCTTTGAATGACTCCTTCTTTAGTGACAGGAGAATACCTCAAAGTAATGAACTTCTCTGTTCTGAGAATACTGGAAGAACTGATAATGCATTTATAAACTAGGGGTCCAGTACCTTATTTTTTTTTATTTTTTAACTTTGTTATACTAATTTTATTTTTCTTTTTGAGATACCTTTTCACTGAAAAGGGATAAAGCCTTTTTTCTCCAGAGCAGCAGGAGCTGTTAGTTCCCTTGGAATACTTCACTGCTTAACCAGGTGTTTGGCTGCTGTGAGTTACTGGCATATCTTTGTTGTATTCGGATGCTTTTTTCTTTCATTTTCACACAAACTGAAGTGATCAAAGTATTATCACTGTAACAAAAAAGATGGAGAGTCATGACATGTTTAAGATGCAGCAGCATTAAGCCCCTTGGAGGAAAAATGTAACCTAGAACATCTGCAGAGCTTCCTGGCAACAGTTTACCAAAAAGCTGTAAATATCTACATAGCCTAACAGGGAAAATGAGGAAAACCTGTGCTGTTAACAAAATGAGAGTCCCAGATTTCAAAAGGTTCCCCACCCTGTCTTCATTCCCCTGGTTTAATTTACTGTAATTTTTCAAAGTTATTGTGTGTTTGAGCAGTCTCAAGGTGCCATGCCAGCTGGTTACAAAGTTTGGCAGCAAAACACTTGGAAGTTTTTCTTCTTATATGCCATCTTCAGTTTCGCAAAGGTTACCAGATGAATGGTCCCTAAATAATTTACTCTAATGTAAGGCTTAAAGAGGCTGTGGAAGACAAGTCCATTTGTCTCTTTTATGCATTTGAATATGTAAGTGATGTTTTCTTCAGTACAGAGAGGGAGAGTGTGTAAGTGTGTGGCCGTTTCTTAGAAAAGAGGAAGAGCTGGTAGACATACATCCTTTTTTAACTGTCTCTTTTCGTAGGTTTTTTCATGCCTTTTTTTTTTTTTTTTTTTTTTTTTTTGTGGTGGTGGTGTTCGCTTTTTAATTGACTTACCAAACAGTTCTTGTTACAGCAAATGCCAACAAAACACTAATGGAAAATCAGCCCTCTCTGACTTCCAATTCATATGTGAGAGCTCTTCTAGGAAATCTCACAGAATATAACTTGATTTCAGTCTTCAAATAAGCTAAACTTACTTTAAAATATCCTGGAAAATGGTGAAATACCTTTAAAATATGAAACTTGCTGAAGTGAGAAGTAAAATAAATAATATAATCAAGAACAGAAAAAACATTGTTTTTTTAAATATAATTAACAGCTCATTTTGAGTTAATTATCTACAATTACAAAAATCTAATTGCAATTTATCCTCTACTATCTGTAGGAAGAATTGTAGACAAGGGAATGTGCATCACTGCCAGGCATAAATGCTATAGGATGGTAAAATAATAGAGGAACCCTTAATGAAAAAAAAAGCAAATAGGAGCATGCAGCTGTGCCAGACTATTGAAAGGTAATTGTAGTCAGAAATGAGGTATGTAGTTTAAAAGGCATCTTGTCATCTCCTGTAGGGATTAATTTTTTCCCTTATTGAAGAAAGCAAGAAAGATTCCACAAGCAAATACAGTGCAGAGTTTGATTTCTGATACAGATTTTCCTTATAGTCTGTTAGAGAAAATGAAAACTTTGATCTCAGAGGCTACTTCAAACTATAGTCAGATTTTCAAAGGGTGCCTGTTTTGTCTTCTCTTCCTATTAAGGTCTTTTTATTGTCATTGTCAGCAAGCATTGTCCATCTCAGCCTATTTGGATACCTATTCCGGTATGAATTTGTAGTGTTGGATTTTTCCCTTCCCTGATGTTGAGAAGATATGTGCCTGTCCCTTTGCCTACTTGCAGCTGGGCCAGCATTTGGGTCCTGAACCACCTTCAGATGCAGAATCTCCCTTTCTCTGAGGCACAGCAGTCAGAGCAGGTTTTATTGAGGATGGTTTTCAGTAGCTTGGAGTGCTCCTAAGTGAGCCCACAGACAATTTGCAGCTATGGAGATGGTAGCTTGTGCAATTAATGGCAAGTTGTCTGTATAATTTCTTTTCAAGTCTGCCCCAGTCTGCAAGATGCTTTAAAATATTCAAAATAAAAACATAACCTGATGCATTTGTTTAGCATAAAACAGCCTTTTACAAAGTGCTTTCCATCTCCCAGACGCAGATGCTTGGTACATGCTCAAGTACCCACTCCATGCGTATTCAGTAGGATCAATACACCCAGCACCTGCTTTTGTGTGTGCTCCTGACATCTGCATCTGGGAAAGGAATTTTAAAACTCTTCCCTCCTTCGTTTAATCTTAACTTTGATCTGAATGGCATGGAAATAAGATGTATTTAATGGTACCAGCTTGAGGAGGCACAGTTTCTCACAGCCCTCCCCAGAGCGCTGCTGCGTGCCTGAATCTTAACATTCAAAGTTCCCTGCTTTTCCGAGTGGTGGGTTTCCTATAAGGCTGTGACAGTGTGGCTTTTTACTGCCTTCTCTCTAACGGGCATCTTAGCCTCGGATTTCACACAATTCTGCCACTGAGCCTCTACACAAACCTGTGCAAAGCATTCCAGATTGTTGGATACAGCAGATATCAGATGTGTTCACAGTTCTCTGCAGGCACTCGCTCAATGTATGCTACCTGGTGAAAGGATTCTTTCCTGCTGTATTAAAGATTTGCAGGTGGAATTTGCCACCTTTAATTTCATTGAAGGTTCTTTATGTTTGCGTGCCTCATTCCACATCACCCATGCGTATTTTTGCTAGTTTGTATTTTTAGTTACTTGAAAATATCAAATACAGGATTCAATGGTACGTCCCCTGTACTCGGATGCTCATTGCTATGGTGATAGTTCAGGAGGGAGTGCTGTCAGGGGTCTTTTAAAAGATTTTATGTTTATGGTGTAACTATTTTTATTATCTGGTGAGAGAAGGTGACAATTATCTCTTGCTCCTTGTTTAATGCTTTGTTATGAACTCTCTTTTCTGAGTCTTGTTAGACGTGCAGGCATCTTTCTGTGGTGATGTTCAAGCACACTTGTGTGCTTTTGTCCAGATATTCAATTCAATTAAATAGACCTGCAGAAGAACGCAGACTCACAGCTCCCCCTGCTGTCCCAGGCATATCCAGGTTTGTTCACTCAATTCCCCCCTCCAAATAATTTAAATGTAAAATAAAAATCACATGAAATCACACAGCTCTGCTACTGCTGGCCTGACTTTTGCTGGCCCCATTACTCCTGTTTTTGAGGAGAAGAGAATTGAAAAACAATGGTAGCACCCATTTGGTTTCCTATGAGGAATTTTCTTTTCAGTTCTTCATTCCAGCGTGTCACCTCCCAGGTCCTGAGGTGTGTCCAGGTCCTGAGTCGCTGAAGGAGAAACTCTCACCAGGGCTGCATCTGGCTCATTGTTCAAGACCCCAACGTTTCAGGTCATCTCTGAATTGTCCTTGGTCTCCTGAGGTGTATTTATATAGGACTTGGCCAACTTTTAGGAATGTACTGAATACAGTTTCTTGGGATTTTTTTTTTATTTGCTATTTTGGCAGACTGGCACATTGAATTGGGATGAAATCAACTGTGCTTGCAAATGGCCCATAAAATCTGTGTATCTGGAAGCTGCTTTCCCACCTGTTAGTGCTCCTTTTAACAACCAAGTTACTTTCTTGTTCCAGATAATTTTACATTGAAATTTGTATCATTTTTAGATAGGATATTTGTGGAGTGAACACTTGTTTGGCCGGTAAAAAAAAAGGTGCTTGCAGATCTGCCAATAGTGCACACGCTGAATTAGGTGCAGATATGAGTTTTTCTTTCTCTCATGGTGGTGTCTGGCTATATATAGGCATAGCATCCTTCCAACAGATGGCTGCTGGAGTCTGCTGTGACGTATGGGACAGTACAGTCAGAGCTAGACACACATTTCTGCTTCATTAGTGCCACGTGCAGACTCTAAAGGTAGTAGGTTTTCTTGTACAGGGCAAAGGTTTTTGTTCTGATGTGGCATAAAGGGGAGTGTGTGGCAATTTTTTACATATACCTATGCATGCATTTAATGTTGAGGTTTTTTTGTTAGGGTAGGCAGTGATCCTTATCGGACTGGAGAGAGTGGAGTTAATTTCTGCTGACCTGGTTCCTTCACTAATCTAATTTTCAGGTTTACTTTCAACTGCAACAGTGATTTCAAGCTGCCTATCTAACATTTACCTGAATTATGCTGATTCTGTTCTCATGATCACGTCTGCTGCACACAGCAGTATTACATCATTCCCATTGCAGTCCAAAGTAACCTTGAGAAGGAAGCCTACTGAGTGACTCGAGGTATAGGATGTAAGCAGAAAATGCCATAATGGTTTCCATAGGCAGATACACACAGCCTGTAGGTGAGGTCTTCAAAAAGCACAGACACTTGGGCATTAGAAACACTGGTGAGTTTAGGAGGCAGTTGATGAAAACAGGCTTGTTAAAACACAAGTCCTTTGGTATTTTCACAGAACTTGCATTTGCTGCCAGTGTTCTGCATGGGTTTGGTTTGGTAATATCCCACATCAAAACTGAAAATGCTTGGAGAAGTTTTTCTTCGAGTTGAAATATGTGAAATGCATGCATCTCCTGAAGGAGTTTGTTCCTTGCCAACACTTGCAGACAGTGAGAGACATTTTTGCAAGTCATTTGCAGATGCCTTCTTTATGGGAAAATGTAGACACTGTTAGTTTACTGCCTGAATTGAATTTTGAAAACCTGAATTCTATTCTTATAAACTGGAGTGGATTACTTTTTCAGACATACTGTTTTGTTACTTTTTATTTTTATGCGTAATCTTGGATGAAGAGAATATTTTGTTTAATCTAGACATTCATATGTCCCAGAAATTTATCAGTTAGAAAAGTTAAGAAAAACCTCATAAAACAAAATGTTCTGGAAGGTAGTTTTGAATCAGGAAATTTTAAGCCCACTCGCACAACTTTCATGCCATTTAAAGCTTATATCAGAACTGATGGGGCAGGACTAAGAACAAAAGCTATTGGTATTACAAAGTTAAGCAAGAAATCCTCTGTACCCTGCTGTTCTGCCCATGATCACAGCTACACTAAGCTAAAACCCACTCCCCCACCCCTTCTGTGACCTTGGCTGCACTTCAGCAGTCAGAAAATTGAAGCAAAAGGCAAACTTTAGTAAATATTAGGTTCTGCCACTTGCAGATTTGCAGACTACTTATAAAGATAACAACACTCGTGCTCTCACTCACTTCCCAGCTCTTGCTCACTCTGAAGTGAACTTTGTGTATTTGCCACTGAATTATTCTGACATAAAACTTCCCAGACCGTATTGATGTATTGAGTTGAACTCTGTGGCTTTGCACGGGTGCTGAGGCTTCACAGACTACCCATTATATTTATAAAAGTGCTAATTTTTGAGAGCCATGCAGAGAAAATTTTAGATTCAGCCCAGCTGATTTGTTCTTCACACTGCTCCTGCAGTGAAGAGGATTGATTTTTGTGTTTCTTTTGATATTTGGCTTCATTTCCTCTGGTACCCAGTGCTTCAGGCCTTAATCCTTTAACCTTGAATTCGAGCATCAATGGTTCAGGAGGGATCAGGCCTTTTGATGGAGAGAGAACATCTTTTGTTGTACCAAATGGTTGGGAGTGGTATAAGGCAAGACAGATCTCCAGGCAGTATATATTTCACTGTTGTGTTAGAAGTCTATAAACAGAGGGTGGGTTTAGTGGGGATTATAAATAATCTGGAGGAAGGTGGGGTATTAGAAGCAATGGAAGAGAGTTAATGACTTTAACATTTGACCACTAACCAGTCTGTCGTGACAGATGTGTACTGGGTTGCCAAATGCTATAGTCTGATTTGGGTAACGGTTCAAAGCTCAGCGTGTCGTGGAAATGGCACTGTGGTCCCTGATGGAACAGGGGGAAAAAAGCTTTTGAGCTTCTCAAAGGGCAGTATTTGTGGAAGCAGATGCTTGCTTGCCCTACCCAGCATAAAGAACAGTTCTGCGGGCAGCCAGGAGAGTTCGTACTGCTGGATTTTTATAGGATCATTAATTATATGTTATAAGGCAGCTAAGCATGGCATTCCTAACTCGATGAATTCCATTATGAATGGCCTTTTCATATTCCTCATCTCATTATATTAAATGCATGTGACCTGAAGTTTAGCTAAAGTTATTGTTCGGGTTAACTTTCATTTAGTGGTTGCCCTAGTTTTAGAAACAGTATGATCTTTAGATTTTATGGAAAGTCAGGTTTTTTTATGCATGTTTTTGCAGCACTATTTTAGATAATTTCATTTGAAACTAGGTAGGAACCTCTGTGAGGTGGCAGGGAAGGGATTTAGTCACTCCTTGATTTGACTGGAGATTTCTGCACCCACTGGATGACAACATCCTGTTACACGGATTTGGCTATCATCTCCCTGCCAATAACTCTTAAATCTTCTGCTCTGTTCCATCTAGTGCTGCATATCTGACTGCCTCCCTGACACATAGTCCCAGTTGTTTTGCCTTCAGATCAGTCCTAATCTGGCCAAAACAGAACTCCTTACTTTTTTCTTCTGAATCTGTCTTCACTTGTGATTTTGATAATGCCACATCCTCCCTGCCACTCAGACTCGTAACCTCGGGATCACTCTCCTTCTCTGCATGCATCTGGGCTGCTGACAGCTGTTGCAGTTTCCTTCTCCTTTGCAGCCTCTCCTTTTGCTGTGTTAACAGTTAAAACACCACCCCTTGCTTTAGTCCTTCTTCTTGCACCTTGACTACTCTGAAGTCTTCTTTAACTGCTCAGTATTCATTCACCTACTTCAAAATAAGTTTTCCAAATGGGTGTCTTGGCTGCTTCTTCAGGTCTTCTCTGCCTTGCTTCTTTTAAACTCACCTTCAGGGGCCAGTTGTCTGTTAAAAGTCACAAAGCTGTTTCTTATTTTATTTTCTCTGCCACCACCTCTTCTTTACTCTGTCAGTTATGTGGCACTCTGAGTGTTTTTGTGTGTTGGATTACTTTCAGCCATGTGCTACTGCTACATTCCCTAATTCCTTCCGTCTTTTAGAACCACTAGGTCATGTCATGGTGACTCCTGCCTCCATCTGTGTGTTCTGACAATGTCTTTCTTGTTTTACATTTTATCACTTTAAGCTCCTTCTTCTTTTCTTCTTCCTTTTTGTCCTAAGCTTTTTAAGACTGCTCTTTTCCCCTCCCCACCCTCAGTCCTAATTTGGTGAGTTTCAAACTAATGTGTTTCTTCACACTGATCACAAAGATTGTCTCTGCCTGATAAATCCACCTAAAATCTAAACCATACTCAAAAGATTTCCTTGGTGATCTGGGGAGAAAAGCATTAGAACTTCGCTGCAGTGGCAAGTCATCAGCTGTTCTTTGTGGAAACACTTTTGTGTGGCTTCTAGTACGCAGAAGAGTTTGAAGCAAAACAATTTGCAAATGTCTTCAGTCTTCTATCAATAGTGCCAGACTTCACCTCTTTGTATAACTACATGCCCTTCTGTTTGATCAATGCATAGTTAATCCTTCTTTTCTTTTTAACTCTGTGCTTCCTTAATCTCCATTTACATCTTTGCATCCTTTTTGAGCAAATCATGTCTCTGAGAGATGGGCTAGGTTTATATACTAGCTGTGGACTCATTAGGGCTGAGATGGTTTGGCAGCACAAATAATGCAAACCACTGAACCCACAACACTTGTGGCATCTGCCCTGGACAGATGTTTCTACCAGGTTGTTACAAATGTATGCAAAGGTAGACTTTTGTGCCCAAAAATCAATAGTGGTAGCTCTAAGATGGCCAAAATCACTTGTGTCTGAACCAAAAGGGTTTGTAGAGGCTGGAAACTGGCAGCCCAGAGCTTCACAGCAGACAGCCTTGTGCCAGGATCTCTTCCCTTTGTTCTTCCCCTTGTTACTGGACATCAGAGCAATGCCAATACATATCTCAGTGGTATGTGCCTTTTAATGAGGCAGTGGTTTCTGTATGGTTTCACTTCTATTATATCTGAATATTTTCTAAATACAAGCGCAAAAATGTGTTAAATCTGTTCCCTAAACATCCTGGTTAAGTCAGTGTTTGGTGGTACTGTCAAATTCACATAAAATATATGCACTAAAGGGAAATCTTTAGTATGTTGCTTTTTCTGTGGGGCCCAGGCCATGGTTTTTATAGTTGGATGCCATTATTTAGGCATCTAAGTCTGTATTGCTCTTGCAATAAATACTTGATTTTTACAGTCACTAGCCGTCAAACATGCCCTATGAAATATGTAACTTCAGTGAATTTAAGGCAACTGAAGTGGCTAAAATTGTTATTTTAAATCTTTACCCAGAGCTGTCTTGTCAAATCTGCATCTGTTGGGCATGGTAATCTACTAATCAGAGTAAAGTCCAAAGTCTCAACTTCTCTATTTACTTCTTTTCAGGCTATAGGATTTTTTTAAAGGCAGATCAATAAACAATCTCAGTGTTTTCATTTTACTAAGCAATATAATATGGATGAGTACTAGTGTAGTGGTAAATCATTAATATACTCTTTAATCATAGAGTGACCATGTCCCACAGATGTGATTTAATAATGGAAAAAAGGCCAATGAAGTGTGAAGATGCATCAGGAAGGGTGTTTATAACTGATCTGGGATAGTGTATGACACCATTTTAAAAGATGCTGTAGTATGAGAATATTTAGGATGCCATGTACATGTGTAGTTACAGACCTGGCAAAATTCTAACTTGATTGTTTTTATCATTATAAAACAAAAATCAAAACCCATGTCAGGTTTGTATTTGGCAGAAGAGGCAAATGGATTTTTGGAATAAGTAAAGCACTGCAGCTTCCAGATTCACTAGTCCCAAGATTTGTGAGACTTTGACACTAACAGACTGTAACGCTAAAAACCTGTAGTAGCCTGTGTTTAACATACTTGATTCAATCATCCTGTGGTACAGATAAAGGTGATTAAAATAAGAGGATAGAAATTTAATGGAAAAATATGGGTCCTGCAAGGGTGCTTCTGTGTTGTTTTCAGTGGTAATGGTTCCTGGTTAGAGAAATCAGATTCTGCAGCCTCAGAAGAATAGACAGTATAGAAACTCTTGTGTTTATTATGGAATTTGATGCATTTATGAAAGACTTTCCCTGTGACATGTTCCTTGATATTGGAGGAGCTGTCAGTGACCCAGAAAGTCACGTCAGTATCGTTAGGGATACGTCTATCTGCCCAGTTTAGTGGCTATTAATTTTCATTTCCATCAGTGTGAGAAATCTGAAATTTTATTCCTTCATTTCCTCACTTAGAAACCAGGTATGAAAATTTATCCTACTGGTATCTTGAACATTGAAACTTAGCATCAATCAAGTGTAACTTTGTGAATGAACAGAAGCAACTGTAATTGCTTCTGTTGTCTTTTTCAACTGTTCTGATCCTTCAAAACTGCTGATTTTCTGTGCATGTATAACTTTTAATACCTACACAAAAAACTGCAATCTTAAATATCTGTTTCTTTAATTAGGAATTTCTTCAGAATATCATACTAGTAGAGCATACTGAAAACCCTGTATCTACTGTTCAACTCCTAGTGTGTCCCTTCTCTGCTGTATTGTCAGTTACCCTTAGCAAATTATTGCTCCATGATGTGATCCATGTTCAGAAAAAAGGCTTTTGCAATTGCTGCTCATTTACTGAAAGCTGCTGTTATCAACACCTATCAGCCTGTCTGGGAACTTCTGTAGAGGAGGGAGTGCTTGTGTACTAATAGTCTTAGCAAAGGAAGCCATAAGGTGGTTACGTGTACACCCAGACCCATCTTTGCCACAGCCTGTTTTGAAATGCAGCCCATCCACTGTGAACCCTTTTGCTTTGGGTGAGCCATGTTGAGAAGAGATGATGTGTTGTTCTTCTATGCCTTTATCACAACCAAATTACAATCCAATTTGGGGCATGTTTGTTCAGGAGATAGCTTGCATATGGCATTTCGATGGGTATCTTGTGACTGGGGCTGGCTCTCAGCCAGACACTAGTGATGCTGGATAAGGCACTAAGACTGGCATTCACTTTGCTGAGGAGCATGTGATTCTCCTTCTGAAGGAGAGAGTGATGCTGCCTGATGTACTGAAGAAGTTTAGATTTAGTTCAAAAACTTTGTCCTAAACAGCATTTTGCATCATTCCTCGTGGTGCTTTGACTGGTGACAGCCAGGCAGGCTTTTCAGATATATAGACACTGTTTGGAAGGATTGTTTTTATACCTGTGACTTGACATTTACATGACTTCCTTTTGTGAAGGCTGACAGCAGAGTTTGCTGGAACGACAGCTGCTCTGCTCTATAAGAAAGGCCAAACAAACAGTCACAGAATTTTGCCCTGCTAAAGCTTGGCCAGTCTCTTTCCTGTGGCCATTTCTCTGTGACTGTCTGAAAACCTTTATGCTAGAATTTTCTTCGAATTCAGAGATGATAGAAAAGTAATCACAGCTGTAATTTTGCTATTTATTAGGAAGACTCAGATATGTTGGAGAAGTACTGGTAGGGAGTTAAAATGTAGTGAACTTAAACCAGAGGAAGGAGAGGGCTTCAAAGGGAAGGCATGAATATAATTCTAGGTTAAATTTAGCTTAATACTTGCTACAAATGGACTTCTAACCATGTAAATTAAGTGAAGTCCTGACTTCATTGAAAATAAAGACAGTATTCTGATTGATTCAGTGGGGCTAGGGTTTCACCTATGGCTGGTATGATCTAATAGGTCATTGCTAATTAAGAGCATATGTGGCCTCAATTCTTGCTGGCGGAATTAAATATCTGAGCATCAGCCGCTGAGGGAATGGAGAAGGAACTGGTCCCTGAAAGAGTGGCCTGGGGAAGCTGTACTGTGGATTGCTGTACCCTGGTACAGCTTCAGATATGGAAAAAATTTTAGCATAGGTACCAGTATCTCCTCCAAGATGAGGAAAAAGTAAACCAGATGCAGTAGGAGAGAGAAAGCTCAACAGAGGGGAAAAAACCCAAAAAACAACAGAGGAACCTGACACAGCCATGGGCATTACTGGATTCAAGGGCATTGAGCCTGAAGAGTGCTGTAAGAGATGAAATCTCTGCATGACAGCTCAGCAATATATTGTCTGCATAATAACATGTAGATTGTAGGCAATCACTGTCTATTTTCTGTGATGAAAAATCCTTTTATTACAAGCAGATTTGATAATATTTATGTTTCAGTTTCAGAACTCTCACTGACTGTTGAAGTGTTTCTTTACCTGTCCCTGCCCTCCTGCCTTTTGCCTAAAAAGCGTGTGAGAAGGGAGGTGGATGTGGTCCTGAAGACAGCTGGAGGAGAGGTGTTGAGGAAACTTGGCTACACCTTTTCAATGGTTATAGTGGTCTTTTAAGAAGGGAAGAGAGAGACTCTGGAACAGGGTCTGTAACTTAAGGACAAGTGGTCATGCTTTTCAACTTAATGGGCAGATTCAGGTTATATATGATGAAGAAATGTTTCACTGTGAGAGTGGTGAGACAGTGGTACACGTTGCCCAGAAAGGTAATGGATTCCCCAGCCCTGGAAACATTCAAGGTCACTTTGGATAGGCTCTGAGAAATCTGTTCTAGTTGAAGATGTCTCTGCTCATTGCAGGGCAATTGGACCAGGGGACCTTTAAAAGGTTCCTTCTAACCAAAACTGTTCTCTAATTCTGTGATCTCAGAGCTTTAAATGCACATGCTCTCTAGAAAGGAAAGCAGCTGTTTCTTATTGACATTCACTGGATCCCAGCAGTGCCATTAACATGCTGATGCATCTAACATAAGCCTCAAAATTCCAGATTTCATAATTGGCCCATGAAATCTCACTCTGGGCTTGAATATAGTCTGCAAGGTCTGCATTAGAATAGGACTTTTTCCTGCTTCTTAAAGGGAGGAAAAAATGCTAAGCTAAAAAAGCATTTTTTGGGAAGGGAAGGGTGATGGCATTCAGGGATGAGAGACTGCCCTGAGGTTCACACTGTGCTTCTCCTCCTCACCTGCATCTCTCTTACCTCCCTTCCAGCTCTGCTCAGCTGCCCTGTGGATTTGTGCACCCTGCACAAAGGAGTAGCAAGTAGATCAATCTCTCTTTCCTGTGTGCTGCTCTGCTGGCTCGTACATTCTGACGTGTTTCATCTCAGCTCCACTTGAGGGGACTGGAAAAGTTGTGATTGTTCAGTAGACCACTGCCATTTGTTTTCAGATCCACGCATCCAAAGTCTACAGTGATTCTTTTCTCCCTAGAAACATTTTTTAAATTTGCTATGCAGACAAACAACCTCCCAAGCAGCCCCACTTTGGAATGGGTGGTTTTCAAAACTGATGTTTGATAACAAGCTTGATGTGAATTGATCTAAATTTGGACCCCTACTGAAAAGAAGATCCTGGCATCTTCTCTTTTGTCCCAGTGCTTGTAGTGCTGCTGCTTTATACTGAACTGACTCTGGAAACTGATCTGTCTGGAAAACACTCCCAGCCAAAGTGGCAGGGGAGGAAGCAATTTTCAGCCTGTTTGTCAAACTGCATCTGAAATGGCAATTCAGGTTCCAGCCACAAAAACGTATTGCTTGGGTTGTCTACTTATCACCAGTTTTGCATCATTAAGTGTTATGCATTCTTGGCCTGGTATAATTGCAGCAGATTGCACACATGAACTGTTAATTATTTTATTTTTAAAACAGAAATTACGGAACAGGAAAATAACATTCCAACATGTTTGCTTTTGGAGCTAACCTACCATGGCAATCTGTTAGTTTGATAATGGTTAAACTCGCAAGCCCTTGCCTCAGCAGAGTGCAGTAGGGTACCGTTAAGGCAGCCATCTGTTGAACATACAGAGTGGAGGCATGAATTGCCTCGTGTTTTGGGTTTCTGAGTCGTTACAACATAGTCTTGTTCTCTGAATGCCACTGATCTGCACTGAAAAATGCGTGGAAAGATCAGAGTTCAGTGAAAGGTGAGCATCCAAATCTGGGATCGAAGACTGGGAACCCAGTCATCTGAACTCTGGGTGTGGAGCGGGGAAGAGAGGAAGCCTCGTGGGCGAGGTAAATCACATGCTGATAGTAAGCACGACTGGCAAGAGCTGAGCTGCTTGGGTTGCTTAGCGATTCAACAGAACTGCAAAACTCCATTTGCAGAACAAGGCTGCCATTATGTTGGATTGATTCATCAGGATCAGCAGCTAAAACAAGTTATATTCTATCAGAGTTTTCCTACATTAGTTTAAAAATGAATTTAGTCGGCTCTAAGTGGACATTTATTTTAGCATCTTGAAGAACTGACTTTCCTCTATTAAAGCAGAATAATGTATCTATATGATGCCCTAACTTGAACAGTACATAAAGATTAGTAAATAAGACCCCATTAAAAATACTTATAATGTAAGTAACATGGGTCCCAATAGCCTTTGTAATGTCCATTAATGCTTATTGTGAGGATCAGAGCTCATTTTACTGAGCCATTTAGTCAAACCGTGTGATTATTTAGAAAGTTAATTCATGCATACTAAAATCTAGCTTAAGTAATGCAGAGGGTAGGAGGTAAAACTCTATGGAGACGATAGTCCTTTTTGTTATTTAATGATCAGCCATAATTAACTTGCAAATTTGAAATAATTAGAACAAATTAAAGGTATTTAACTTTGCCTCCCTAAAGAAAAATTCAAATTGCACCAAATGCAGCTTTAAATTATTCAAGTCTCAGAGGTCTGTGCCGGGTTTTTTTACAATGCCTTTTCTATGATGAGAATACCAATCTGCTTTTTGTCAGAAAGCATCCTATCAAGTAATTGTTCTTTGTGTCTAATAAATGACAGCTATTCTTCTTTGTAAAAGTATTTCAGTCTCTGAAGACTACATCAGCATTTCCATGGCATTTTAATTCAATAAAACAAAAGGTTAATGTTTTTCTACTTTTTAAGGAATGCAAATACTAGCAGTATTCAATGGGTCCTGAATGACATTTAAAATTTGCCGTTCGCGCTCAGCAGGGATATCGCGATATGAGGCTCAGACAGGATGGGAGGAATGTTCAAGGTGTGTTTTCCTTTGGTGATGGTGTACTTGGATATTCATAATGAGGCAGGAGTGCTGAGACTCACTTCTTTGCTGGTCACACTACATCTCCTGCCCTGGTATGTAGGGTAGGTAGGTTAATAAGGTCTTTATTTAGACAGTCTTCTCTGTTGGGTAGTTTCAAGGAGTGCCATGAAAATTCATTGGATATTGTGGTGACCTGCAGCAAGTCCTACTAACCATGGTGCCTTTGAGTGACATGATTGGTAGTTAGACTTGAAAATTGACAAGAACCGCTTTTGCTGCTAATTCTCTCCAGACATAAATAGCTGATTCTTTTCGACCATATGTTGAGTTTAAATTTCCATGTTGCAATAGTCACATCATTAGTTTTACTAATTATTCTGGAGGTGAATGAGTAGTTACGTTCTGAAACAGATTTTTTTTCCTTATGTTTTCTTTGTTTAATTGTGGTAGATAGTTAATTTCTGAATTTTTTTTATCTCTCTGCATTATCCCTTTCTCTCCTTGGTCTGCACACCTTTCAGATTAAGTGTCATTTTAAGATTTGAGACTCTATCCTTACTTAAGCAAGACTTTAGCATGACCTGTCTGCCATTATATACTAAACAATGAGGCTCTAGGTTATTTATAGCTTCGATAAACAACAAAATAGTTGTTTATTGAGATTATAAATGCAAATATACTTGCTTTTGTTATTTATTATATCTTATCTTATGTAACTTCTTCTTGGTGTCTGTTTCTGTTTTGATTGCATCTGTCAGTGCAGTATTTAAAACAGAACTCACTATTATAGAGGTAACTGCACCATGTAGAAGATATTGCATTCAGAAGGAGAGCTAGTCAAGTAATCACCTCTTTATCTGCAAGCCAAAGGTCACTGTCTTCACATGAGGACTGTAGGTTGTAATCAAATGTGCTTTAAACAACTCAAAAAGCATCCAAATAATGACAACCTCACTGTTTTTTTAAATGCTGTTAATCATCCCAAGTCCAGGCAAATGGAATATCAGGTCCTGTTTTATCAGAGAAATCTGATCAATTATTACACTCTTAAGCCTCTTTAAGCAATTGCTGGGATCCAAAACCACCTCTGGTACTCTTGTAGTTGCAGGAATTAGTAGGTTAATAATTTCATATAATTCAAATAAGATACTAATTTAGTCCACCATAAATTTTAAAAACACTTTGCAGTATTATTAGTGGTCACATAGTTAGAAGCCCTAAAGTAAACGGAGGTTATTTGGAGAAGTTATATCCAACACTTCCGTCAGTTATTATAGGTCATAAGCCATTATATACTGTTCTGCATTAATAATACAGGAATAATACTAATTGTCCAACATTCTCAGTGGGCCCTATTAAACAATGTCTTATACAGCACATTGATGGGAAACTTTTAATTTAGCTATAATTTCCTACTTTTTCCTCAGATCTACAGTAACTTCAGTCAGTGCAGGCTTTTAGGTAAAAGATTCTTGTGATTCAGCCTCCATGAAGCTGTATCCTAACTAATAAAAGCTCAGTGACAGTCTTTGGGTTGCCAGTGTAAAACTGGTGCTTAAACAGAAAAAAGATTTATCATAGAAATATAGAATGGTTTAGGTTGGAAAAGACCTCTAGGTTCACAGGATCCAGCTGTTAAGATTTGTTTAATCTTCTAATAACTTAAGAAAGCTGTTTGTTGCTTCCATGATTGCAAGTAGATCAATATAATCTTGGGATAAATCGTATTATTTCATGTGGATAATACAAAGATACTTTTTCATATTTTTAATTTCTTTAATAAAGGGACCTTTTATGACAGGGACTAATGACTTACATATGTTGGGAATTAAAATTTAAAGCAGTAGTTATTTCCCAGAGAGCAGAATTTGAAAGCAGTAGCTTTTCTTCACTGAGAGGGGGTCTTCCTCCCGCCTCCCCAGAAGATTTTGAGATACCTGTGTCTGCAGAGCTTGAGGTCACGATTGCTCGCCGTCACTAGATTTGCCTCCTGCCTCTATCCAAGCAGTGTTTAGTGTTTAGTGTGTAGAAGTTCATCTTGAACCATAATGGTTCTGGTCAACTTTCTCTTTTCTTACTCAAAGTACTGCACTTCTGCACCAGATTCTCTCGCACCAGTTTGCTCATACATTCTCTATCCTGTTTAAAAGTACGTCTGTTCATCAATCTCATCGCTTTTTCTCCTCTCTTCTCATCCATTTTCCTCCTTAATCAGCTTCTCACTGTCCCTGGAGGCTTTTAAAAAACATGTAGATGTGGCACTTAGTCATGCGGTTTAGCGGTGGCCTTGGCAGTTGTACTCAGATGATCTCAAAGGTACTTTCCAATAAAAACGATTATGTGATTCTGTGATCTGCTTCCCTTTTGCAAACTAAAATTTCAGATTTCTCTTCACATAATCTTCTTTGTTTCCCCTTTATTCTAGCAAAGTGAACATTTTTAAAATTAATCTTCCAGTTTTGGCCCATTGTGCTGAACAAAGTCTGTCTTTGTCTTCATTTGCGTATCTTCATCCCACTGGTGCTGTTCTAACCAGTCGAGAAATCCAGGACCTAATGCTTTAGGGAATGTGCCCAATGCTGCAAAACTCCAAATACCGGTGTCAGGGTGTTGCTGGCTGCTGATAACCGAAGACTCCTGATAAAGTGTGTTGGTAACTCTTCAAGCCTTAGGCATCCTGCTTTCAGAAATTATAAATGGATTCAACAAGAGCTCAACCAGCAGCATGATGTTTATGGTTCTGGAGAGTAAAAGTTGGGTAGAGAGCTGGGTGCAGTGTTAATGGGCTGAATGCATCACGTAACAGCATGATCTTTCTTTCCTTCCAGTGTCCCAGTGTGGAAACATGAAGATTATTTACTAAGGACATCTCCAGTGAGCAAAAACTCCAGAAAACCAGAGAGCAGTCGTGGGAGCAGTTCAGGGAAGAAAATGGTTGGCTTTGGTGTAAATGTGGATGATGGGCAAAGCCCTCAAATGGAGACCAAGAGGGAAGGCACCAAGTCCAGGAAAGGTAAGGGGAAACATACTGTATTGCAGGGCCGTGAGTGTGCTGGTGTGTTCAAAAGGATATCAGTAAAATGCACAATTAAAGGAAGAGGTTTGCAGGTTTTTAAAACAACCTAAGAGAAGGTGGTACCTCCATTAAAAAATAAAAAATGAAATAACAAGTGGTGATCCTGTCTGCTCTTCCTGATGAAAGAGAAAAAGGTAGCCCCATAATCTCAGAAAACTCCTTCAATGATTTGTTTTTTAACTTTCCCAAAAGGCAGTGAGAATAAATGCAGTCGAGTTTGCTCTTTAAATGTAATCTTTGCATTCTTTTCCTCCTTGAGTGACGACTTCACCATCACAACCTGCTATTTTGCCACACAGGGATGTCTGTACTGGTAGAACCGATCCTGCCCTTAGTTTAGTGCCTCCATTTAAGGAGCAGAGATGCAATCTTTTCTCTCTTATGAAGAGAAAAGGTTGGGAACAAAAGCAGCTTGGATGTTTCACTGCTTAGCCTTGAACATAATCCTTGGTTCAATTATGAACTAGCTTTTTTTTTATTTTTTTATTTTAACTTGTCAGCCAGTTTGCCGTATATGTCAGCATAAAAATAAAGAAAATGGCAAAAGGAGAAGAAATGTGGTGCAGTTCTCAAAGGAACAAATAACTTGTGTTATTGGTTAAGACCATACCAACATTAAAAAGCAGTCCCTGTGAAGAAACTTTCAAAAGGGTATCATCAGCCTGGACCCAAACAGTGGCTGAGGTTAATCTCTTCTAAGGCACAGCTACAAAAGTTGGAAGCCTGTAAAGGGCTTGTGTCCAAAAAAATCAATTTCTAATTTGAAACAAAATCATTTTTGACTAACAGGGGTTCAGGACCCATTACTTTTGCTGTATAATCTGCTGACATTTCACACTTTCTGTTGTGCACAATGAATCCTAATAGTCATTTTATAACATTGCTACACCAATCAATTTAAGCAAGAGAAAGCCGTTACAATTCTGCAAAGTTTCAGGGGCAATTTTCACTGATGGTTTTCTTTTATGGTTTTTTTCAGCTATCATTTTTTTTTCTTCTCTTTTCCTCTTCCTTCTGCCCCCCTCCTTCTCCATGCTGCAGTGATGAAACTAGGATTTTTCTTAGCTGGATGATGGGTTTTTTTCCTTGAATAGGGATAGTCCCCAAAAGTAATTTATTTTCCATAGATTCAGGGGAAAATATCTAACCTGGCCTCTTCTTCATTCATTCATTTCATTTTGTAGGACTGAGGAGAAGTTACAACCTGCATCTGGCTATTGCGTATAGCAACTGAGCTGCACCTATGCTGATCTAGTGATTTTAGTGGTCAGTGTCATCTCTGAAGATGGTGGGAATCTTTTTTGCAAGCATTTACTGGGATTGCTGGCTTTTATGGTGTAGAGCTGCGTGGCAAAATTTGACTTACAAACATTAGCACTTGCTGTGATAGCTGATAAAGTTCAGAGGAATGCTTTCAAGCTGTGGAACAACCTCAGGTCTATTACTGATTTGAATGGTTGTTTATCACAAGGCAAATTACCTAGCACTAATCACTGAAGTTGAAGTCTTCTGTATTTAGTACCTTTTTAATTGGCTTCCTTCTGTTATATATTTGGACTCCTTTAGTAAGCACACACACATACTTGTAAAGTGTTTTTTCCATCTTAGGGGATCACCAGGACACAATGTCAAGATTTTTAATTCTGGATGCCCTGGACTTAGTTGGGTCTGTCCTTGCTTTTGCTGGACACTCTGGTCTGCTGCTGACCTGGGATTTCTGGTTCAATGCCGTATGAGAAAGGGGAATGCAATCCGCAAGGTGATATCTTGAGGCATGAAACTCAGTGTCATTTAGCCACGTACCTGAATGTGGCCTTTTGGTCAGAACACAGCAGTGCTGTGTACAGAAACATGCTCAGCTGAAAACTTCCCAACCATCAGATGCTGACCTATTGCTGCAGAGGTTTATTTTTTCTCATGCTGGTATCAGTCTGGTCTATTTAAATTACGTGTTCTCCAGGATGGTGACTCTATCCAAGCACACCTTAGTGCAGTGCGAGTGCTGATCTGAGCCCTTGGGCTTGCTGTACCACCAGGAATGGTGGCTGTATCAGTAGCAGTGTCCCTCCAGAGCAGCACAGGCACTTGTATCAGGTTTAAAATTATTAATCAGGAACCTGTCCCCATCCTGAAACGGTGGAAGGCTTTCCTGCCTACTGCTCACTTGCTGTGACAACAGTGTGTTTGAAAAGGGTAATTACCTAACAAATACACTTTTTTTTTCTTCCTGACAATGGTTAGTAATAGGGAGAAGAGCACTGTTAATGTGGTCCCTTCACGTTGTGGAGTGGAAAGGGTCACTTCTGCTCTCTTTTTAGGGTAGAAACTTACTGGATCAACTTCGGAAATCAATTTTTATTCCGTCATTGTTGACTTTGTCTTCTGTTTCTGCTTGCTCCTTAGTTTTTATTCCCATGCTTTAGCAGGTGTTTGTGTCTTGTAGTCAAACTTTTTTAGTATTACCAGCAAAACTTAAAGCAGTTGAAGCAATCCTGAAGTCTTAGATCCTTTCAGCAGTAAATTATTTTTATTGGTGTCACCACCAGCTATGTCAACGTGTACTAAAATCTAACAACTTGTCTAGTTAAAAAGCGCTGGAGTACAGAAATACGTGTTTCTCTTCCTTTCTGCTCTTGAAAATTTTGCTATGCAGTATTGGGCAATTCTCTACATTTCTATTTAAAGTATTCCTCTTCATGAAAGCTTCCTGAAGTACCTCTGCATTGAAACAAAAGAAAGAACTATTTCCCCCTTTGTTTCTTCTGGTTGGACATAACATCTGCATGATGTTTTGTAATGTGCACAGTTTCCTTTTTCATATGCAAAAGAAAAAGCCAGAGAAGGAAAATTATTTTAGATCATTTTAGCCCTGTACTTTTCCAGGGGCTGATTTCTCTAGATAGTGTTTGTTTTTCAGTAGTTTTTCTGATGTAGCTTCTTAGGGATTCAGGATCTGGAAATTCTTCCCTTGAGGGAACACTCTTTCCTACAATTGAATAGAGCAATTAGTTGATATTAGTGAAGTGCTTTGAAGATGTGAAGTACTATATAAATGTTAAGTCTTATGAATATTACTATTATTCAAGTCATAAAGATTTCTTTTATGATTATCAACCTAGATTTCCCATTGCTTACTTTCATTGCATTGCTGCTTGAACCAGCCTCATACATATTTCTTCATTCTTAATGTTTACACTTCTGAAATATAGACTGCTGTATTTCCCCACTTTCATAATCTTTTAGTTGTCTGTTTTTCAAGCAGCAATATATGGTTATTTGGGTTTTCTCAAATGATTCTTTAATCTACTTTAAATCATTCTTGTACCAAGTTAGCCAAATTGAAAATAGTACTCTTAACATTACCATTTAGGAGACATTTATAATTGCAAGGCATGCTTTGGGGGTAGCTTGCCTTGCAAGCTTATATCTAGATTTTTTTTGGGGGATTCTTTGCTGCTCCAGGTTCTTTCCATTGGTGTCAGGATTTAAATTACCACACTGTGGAAGAGCTTTTTCTTTTTTCCAGGAGTAAATGTGTCTATTCTTTTTCCATGTTTTTTTGCTTCTCTAGATCATCTGCAATGTCTCCAGTCTCATACTGTCTTCTAACACCTGCAATCTAATTAATTTGCTGTCATTTGTATCACCCCAGTTCTCTATGACTTTTCATAAATAATTACCAGTCACTTCATAAATTCATTAACTAATTCCCTTTAGCCCTGAAATATATATCCTTCAGACTAAAGACTTTGTATCTTTTTTTTTCCCCTGGTAGTTTCTTTTCATCAGCTTTATATAGACAGCTATTATACATCAACAGGGTCTTCATTATCCTCTACTTGCCAATTTTCCCTTCCTTTATTTTTTTCTCATAATATATTTTAAAATTAGTAGTAGCTTGGACATTTTTGGGAATGTTATTGATTTAATCATCTTTATATATTTGCTTGTTCCTGAGTGCTTCTTTTCCCTCAAAAGACTTGCATGCCTTTTCCAAGATGTATTTTTAAACCTTTTCTTTTTTCATATACATTTACTTGGGATTTCTTGATGCCTCTGCTTTATGTCTGTGCAGCCTAACAGTCTCAATAAATTCCTGCTGAGTTCCTTTTCTTGTTTTCTGTTTCTAGCTCTGGTAATATTTTCAAACTTGGGTATTTGAACAGTCCCCTTGAGGCTGTGTTCGCCACTTCTGAGTCCATATATTGTCTTTTTTTGCAGAGATACATCTTATTTTCTGTGGATGTAGTATGTTGATGATGGTGTGCCAGCCTTGTGTAGTATTAGCAATTGAATATTTTCTCCCATGTTAACAAGGTTTTTTTATTACTTTGGTATTAGTTTCTTAAAATCCAGCTGCCTCATTCCACTGTCACGTGAAATGATTTCTAAATATCTCGTATTCAATTGTAAAGTCAAAACTCTAAGCAAGAGGCTTCCAGTCTTTATATGCGTACCCACTCTTCTCATCATGAATTGGCACACTATCAAATTACCAGGGACACACAATCAGCATATATCCCCATGATATTTCCAAGATTTCCTTCACTGATAATTAACTCTTTCTTAGGCAATATTTTTTCACTACATGGTGCTGAAGCACAGTTCACTATAGCAGGGTGATAATGTATTTTTTTGTTAGTCTCCCTAAAATGGATCTTAAAGCGTGTGGGTTTATTGAATTGTATATATTTGTATAAATCTTAGATCAATGCATTGTTTTAAACAATTCCTTGGACATCTGTACATTTTACACTGAAGCTGGAATTACAACTTTGTGTTGCTTCATGTTTCACCATAGCTGATAGATAATGCTTCTGTTCCCAGAGCTGAGAAATACTTGGTTATCACAGTGTTGCATAAGGAGCTAAACACTGGTTTGACTTCAGTTTTTGCTGATATGTTTCGTTTTCCCTATATTAACTCTAGTTAAGTGTTGTTGGTTGCACACAACTAATTAGGCTAGATTAAAAAAGTCCAAATCCACAAATTTTTGTGTGGTAGATCAGATAGCTCCTAATTTTCCTATTACCTTTTACTTCTTATTTACTTGTATGCTATTTGTCTTACTAAATCTGATCAATGGAAATCAGTTCTCAGGTGAGCAAGTGAAAAGTTGGCTGAACCACCAGCCTTCAAGGGTTGTCTTCAGTCCAGCTGGCAGCCAGTTCATAGTGGTTAGCTGCTTAACATCAACATAGCCTGGGCAGCAGGACAGGTTGCACCTTCAGCAAGTTTCCAGGCTTGGGGAAGCAGTCAGTGTGCTGGAGAACAGGGCACAGTATTCAAGGGAACTTAGCAGGTTCGGAGAATGATTTGACAGAACCTTTCTTAGGTTCAGCAAAGGGAAATGCCAGTGTCCTTCAACTGGGTTGAGCTGTATGTAGCAGGACAGCCCTGAAAGCAGTTTTGCCAGAAAAGAATGAGGTGTCCTGCTGAACAGCAATGAGTCAGTGGTGTGCCTGTGTGATGGAGTAACTGGACCTCTTATTGGGCCATAACCATACAACTGTGGTCATCAAAGTGCTGAAATGACACTTCCCCCCAGTTAGCTCAGTGAGACTATGTCCATAAATGCTGTGTCCAGTCTGGGACTCCACAGTGCACGGACAACACTGGCAAACTGCAGGAAGTCTGGCAGAGGCAGCCATGGGGCTGAAGCAAGAGGCTGGGAAGGCTGGGTGCATTCAGCCATAAGAAGAGATGACGCAGCATGGATCTTCTTGCTTCAGCTACTGTAGGAGAGGGTGTAGAGAAGAGAGAATGAGCCTTCTTGGAAGTCAGTCATCATCATGCAAGAGACAACAGGGAAAAGTCACAACTCAGAAAATTCTGATTAGCTATACAGGAAACGTTTTTGACTATGAGGCTGGTCAAACATTGGAACCAGAGGAGTTTCCCAGAGAGGTTCTATCAGTGGAGACATTCACCAGCTAATGTGACAAGTGTCTGAAACCTGTTGATGCTGTTTGAATGGAGGATTGAACTACATGACCTCCAAACTTCACCTTTAAACCTAGATTATTTTGTAATTCAAGAGTTATTTGGAGGTGGGAAGAAGGAATGGACTCTAAGTTCTATTTTATTTAAGTGGAAATACTGTTGTAGTGATACTTACAGTTGGAGAGCTAAAGCATGTCATGAGAGCTGCATCTGTGAAACAAGCTGAATCCTGTGCAGCACTTAAGGAGTAATAACCATGCAAGTCTGTCAAGCTCTGGGCAGTAAGATAGAGACTGGAGAGTGTGTCTTATTCTACAGATTTGATTCTGCATAGTCCTGAAAAGGACGCTGTGTGCAGTACTGTCAACTGATGAGCTCTCTGTCATTTCTCTGTGTATATTTCTAACTCAAAAACTGTTTCAGTTTTTTGTCCCAATGTTCTGTAATAAGACAGAATTAAGAAACATCTATTCCAAAATCTCTAGCTTCTGATGCCTGGTTTGTCTTCATTCCACAGGGACAACTTCAGGACCTAGGAGGGATGCAGCCGTATCTCCTGGGTTGATGGGCAGCAGCAAAGTGCCTGCAACCACAGCCATATCACCGATTCAGCATGACCCTTCACGGTAAGCTGCTGGGTAATCTCTGGTTTAAGATTTTGCAAACACAACCATCAAGTTCTTCTAGATGCAGGGAAGTGACTGAATTTCTATGATGTTTCATATTAGCACAAGCTGAATAATATAAACTAAAATCTGCCATATCCTTTTGACATTTATAGTAAGCCTTAAGTTGCATGTTAGAATAAAAAAAGCAAGAATATGCGAAGTTCTAACATTTTAATTTTACTTAGATTTTGAACAGAAAGAATTTTATGTTCCAAGTCCTGACATATTAAATACCTTTGTAAATAATTTTAATGGACAGTGTTAACCCTGTTAGGTTTTACATTCGCTTGAAGATTTTAATCCCTTGCCATTTGCCCGCCTCCTCCCCCACCCCCATTTTTATCAAATGGCATTTCTTTTAAAATGTTTTGTATGAGAGTTATTTTATGTTTAATGACAAGCAACAAAATCACATTAAGTCAGCAATTCCTGATTATACTATATGTCTGCACTAAATGCACTGGAAAAGCAGCATTATCATTTCTGTTCCAATGAAAAAACAGAAAGCACCATTGTTGTTACGCTTACAGGTCTGAAAACAACTTGCCTTCTTTAGGCAGGATTACATTTCTAGTGGTAACTGCCTAGAAGAACGGCATGCAATCCCTACTTTTCTTTATCATACCCCACATTTTCTCATAATAAAATCTTTAGTTAAGCAACAAGAAAGCAGATTGAAATATGAACTTGCAGTATTTTGAACCACTAGTTAGATAACAGTACAGTGGCATAACAGGAATGTGCAACCGTTCATGAGAAGCGTTAAATGTTTCTTGGAGGGTGAGAGGGCTAGACTCAGATTTAATCTTCTCTTGGCCCAGTGGACTTGGAAAATGTATGCTTGATATCATCCCTGTATTCTTGGCAGCAGCTGGCAGTTTATTTCTATCTTCTGAGAGAACTTGTGATATATAATAAGTGAAAAACCACTATCAATATTGACAAATTTGTACTTACTTGTTATGGAAACGCTTTTTTTCTCTTTTGATGGAAGGGGTGATAATTCTTGGAGGATTTAAGAACTGAGTTTGATTGGGCTGTTTCCCACAAGTAGCTGTATGTTTAAACTAACTGAAATCACAAGATTTCCTAAGCATTTCTCTTAGAAGCAATGGTTACCTTTGCAAGGCAGGCATAGCAGATAAAGTGTGTGTAAAGATACTGCTTGATACTGTCTAATAGTGCTAGGTTGAGATTCCATTCAAGCACTGAGGAGTAGATATAATTATGCACATCATATGGAGACTGCTCAGAAAAAGAAATTTTATTCAAGAGGATTGATGGTCTATTCTTTTCCTCAGAGGGGAGTAAAATATTTGTTGAAATATGCTGTTAGAAATCATACTAGGTAAAGTGATCAGTAAAAGGAGTCTGATTAGCTGTCATCTTTAAAGTATTATTTTACCAGTTGATGAAAAATCCTGTATTTCTGGGCACTTTCTCCCATGGTTCCTCCCTTTCTTTTTCACCACTGGTGCTGTAGGTGTTATTAACCAGGTTAAACAGCCATGTTGTGCTTTCCCTTATTCTTGGCCTTCTCTAATTAAAAATGGCAAATGGACAAGTATTTCTGAGGAAACCTAAAGCTGATTCTATCCTTCATCAAAAAACCTGCTTGGGCAGCAGGTCAGTCTCAATTTATCACTGAATGGTTATAAGCTTAGACTGCAGGTTTAACTAACTAAATTAATCAATATTGAGAATTATTGCTGCTTTTGTGCCACTAAAGTTAGGGTTTGTCAGCATGTTCATTATGATCTGTGATTTGGGGGGGTCAACAGCTTAACCACAACAGTTGGCACAGATCTGAAACTTGCAACACAAAGCCCTAGCCTAAGAGCAAATTTATTTATTCAGCAGTACATGTAAACCTAATTACTTTTGACTATTTAAATTTATAGGACTAGATTCAACTCGTGTTTGTGCCAGCTTTAACTAGCACAAACCCTGGCACCCGGCAGCAGCAGCAATGCAAAGCCTGCCAGAGAGAAGGTGTTGGAAAGCGACAAAAGCTCCCTGGCAGCGAGAGGCATCAGGGTGCTAGCACAGCTTCTGGGAAGGGCTGGCTGGGTAAGCAGGCATGGCAGGTAGAAGATGTGTTGGCATGATAGCCTGCCTTGGCAGGGCTCAACTGGAGGCTTCAGTGTGTTATAGCTACCTCCTGCTTGAGAAAGAATTTCTGCAGTCCTACTTTCTTCTCTGTCTTAGAATGAGTCATGTCATGAACAAGAAATAAGTGTCCCTAGAAGGTAGATATAAACTTTGAGAGCCTTAGTGCTAGACCTGTAGGAGGACCAGTCTTGTAAAATGAGTGTGCACAAGGTGATTACAGTGCTATCTCTGAAAGAAAAAGAAAACCCCAGCATTTCCTTATCTGGCATCTGGAGCAGCTGGGCTAATAGTGAATTTGTTTACCTGTCAGGCTTCTGTGCCTGCCTGTTGCTGCCTTCCATAACATGGCCAAACACTGCAAGTTTGGTTATCCAGTGTTCTTAGGCCAAGTGTCTACACCTGTATGAGGGCATTGAAATTATGTTCACAGCAGGTCTGGAAAGCTCTTCTGCTCCATGTGCTTATTTTAGACCAAAGCCAATATATTTGGGAAAAAAATTTCACAGGCAAGACTGTGGGGCTGGGCAAATTTGGAAGAGTAGGTTTGCTCCTGAAGTATGGTTACTCTGATTGTGTTAAATGTTACCTTTTTGGTGACCAGTTACATTTTTTCATAACTGGTGTTTGCCTAGAAGAGCGTGTCTGTGTTTCTCCTGAACTGGAGGGGAGTTGGACAGGGGAAGTACTGGCATGTTGATGCTTTCATTTAGTAATGAAGTTTTTACATAAACTAGATCTTACCTTAGCTATACTGATTTCAGCAAAACAAATGTTGTATTGCATGCAGAAGTGAAACTGCTCTAAATTAAAGTATTCAGCTATTTCTGGAGGAATTAAAAAAAAGGAAGTTATAAATTGTACATTCTGAAATACCATTTAATTTGATTACAGCCCTGTTGCAATTGTCAGGCTCTCCCCATGTAGCGTTGAGTTTGGCACAGTTAAGACCTATAACACTGCAGAAATTAAGCACTTAAAAAGACACAGGCAAAGTTTGTTCTGCTCACCATGGAAACAGATAATTCTCCTGTAGTGTTTTTCACTTTGGACAAAGCAAATTCAAGAACAGTTAGGTAAATTAAGGGACTGTGTGAGAGTCAGGGATTTCAGCATTAAGTCTTGGTTTTTGGTTGCAGGTTCAGATCAAAGCTTTCATACTTGCTGAATGCATTGTCTCAGAGTGAGGTTTTTTGTAGCCCATAAAAGAAGTGATTTAGAAGATCTTGCAATATGAATGCTGTATTTGAGCTGTATTATTGTCTGTTAAGACTACAGTGGCCTGTTGGAGTTCTTATAAACAGATTGTATTGTGTAAATTTGTGTTTGGGGACATTTTAAAAACAAAACTATTTACCCAATTGCCCAGCACATCTCAGGTGAATGTGTACTCAGGGACTTTTAAGCAAATTAATATCTGATGTAAAATATAATGTGCAGAATTGTATACTTAATAATGCACACTGGAATTGTCTAAAGTAGATCTGTTGTGCTGAGTGTTAGGAAATATGACAGTGATGAGATTCAAGCTTTTGTCTTACTTATGTGGTAGTTGATTTTCACATCTTTGCATTTTGGATGCTTAAATATGGATATCAACTTAAGACGATTTCTGAAGTTCCTTATACAGTAGAATCTAAGAAAGCACTGCCAAAGAAAGAGAATTGGTTTTTTGCCCTTAGGATCAGACACCACTCAAGATCCAAAAGGAGCAAAAAAACTTTCATTCCAGATTTAACTTAGGAACATTTAAAGAGATTAAAAGTGTGTTTGGAGTAGGGTGGTGAGTTAGTTTCTGAATGTGGTAGGAGACACAAGTTTTGCCTACTCCCTGAGAAAGCCAGCAGTGCAAAAAGTCCAATGTAGTTCCATATGCAAGTGATAAAACCAGACATTGGCAAATTAATCTCTCTTATTCACAGTGTAGGTTGTTAATTGTTCTCTCTGCTGGCTGTCGATATAATGTGAAATTTTCATTCCCCATTCAAGATGGAAAAAGTTGTGGCTGAAAATGTTAACATTTGCATTTTTATTTGTTGATTTATTTAAAGGACAGCCTCTCTTACAGCAATCCATCACTCAGTGACACCCCAAATATGAATAATGTATTGTAGACTTGCGGTTACAATGTGTAATAAGTGCCAGAGACAGTAGAAGAATGTTAACTATGTTGCAAATGTAATATTTATCGACTCATACTTTATTGCTTTCGAGGTTCAATAATACTGACCATAGGACATTAATATCACTTATCTTGATTTTAGTTGGGCACCTCTATATGTAGGAATAACCCATCTTTCTCATACTTACAAAATAAATGTGAATTTTACAGCTCTTTGTGAGAAGTGCATTGTAGGTTTCTTGGCTTGCTGCTCACAGTTCTCCTTTTCTACCTTCTCATTTACTTGTATCTGACACTGATCCCCCTCCAGTTGCCTGACCCAGGGGGTGAACACCTCAGCAGTCTTCTGGAGACTTCATTTACTGGCTGCATTGTGATCCTGCGCCTCAGATAGGACTTGGGCTAGATCTCTTTTCCTATTAAAGACCAGTATGAAAAGAGTTTTCTATTGATTCTCTTTGAAAAGACAACAGCTGACATGCTAAAACGGAAATACCTTCTCTTTTGGAAAGACACACATAGCAAATCTAAGTCATCTCTTTGAAGATTACAGATACCAGAAAGATATGTGTTTAATAAGTTCAACATTTGTTATAGACATGGAACTTATTTTCAGAGAAATTTTTACTCAAGGATTAGAAATATGTTAAAGCAATTTAGGAAGATTGAGATTTAAAATTCAGTGGGTTTGAGAACCAAAATTTTATTGATAACTTGCTGCTTAAAGAAAGAATTTGAAATAAGGTTTTGCTACAGTTGCAAACCCTTCAATAGTGATTATTCCTGTCTTTAGTAGTTGCTCCAGAGTTCTGCTGTGGAAACTGATACTGACTGGGCAAACATTTCTCCTTATCTGCTCTGTTCGGTTACAACCACTAAAAGCTTTGAAGTCTCAGGGGGGAAATGCAGATGTGAACCCAGGGCTGGGATCTAAACCAAATTTAAGAATGGGAGATTTCAAGCTTGTGTTGAAATCAGATTTCACCTGTGAAGCCTGGCTCTTGGGAAACTTGGAATTTGGTTCAGCTGTGAAAATGATAAGCCTTGATTGTATTTTGTGTTGTAGACATCAAGTAAATTTTGAAGTGACATTCTGTATTTACATCTGAGGTTATCAAATTTAACACATCATTGGCTTCTTTCTTTACTGTGTGTAACAGGAGCACCTATTTGTGTCAAAGCAGCCTACCTAATAGCTACTTTGCAATAACAGTTTCGGTGTGTCCATTGCTGACAATGAAAATCATATTGGGAAATTCTGATTTGCAGTGCAAAAGGATTAATGTTAATTACCAACTGTTGGCTGTAATTGTCACCCTCATTAAAATGCAGAATTATGTATTTCTTAGTTATAAATAACCCTTCTAATTGTACTTGATGTATGCCAGTTTAATCAAAAAGTACACTTGCAAACAAGCAGATATTTGCATTAATCTAGCACTAGATCTTTGAGTCTTTTTTGATCGCCTTTTATTGCAAACTCGACTAGTTGGGGGAGGTCTATTACAGCTACATATTCTTTACACATTTTTTTTTCAGCTCCATGGATCTGACAGGATTTTGTATTAAAATGAGGGAAAATGTCTTCTGGGAATGCTCAGTGCAACAGAAAACGTGTCAGTTTTGAAGTAGTTGGCAAGGTTTCCATCATTCAGTGGTATGACAATAACTTGACTGTAGTTTGAAAGTAATAATAAGCAAAGGAAAATAGAGTACAAATCATGCTATGAAACTGACTTAACTCTTTGCATCATTTTCATTGTTATTTTAATTACTATTTTTTACAATTTTTCCCCATATGCGTTTGCAGATTCTCAAATACCATGTCAAATCTTAAGAGAATGTTGGTTCATAGGATGTGATTCCTGTTTGCATTTGTAATCACAGTAATGAAAACAGCCTCAAAATATTTTCAGGTTCCTCTGTATTTTCCTCTACTCCTTTGTAAAAAAAAAAAAAAATTAGTCTCTTTTTCCTGCACTGATACCTTGAGTGTTCTGCCTTGTACTTTTAAAAACTTTTTTAGAATTACTGTGATGGCAATTTCTACAGAGCTTGGCAAGGTAAGATCAGTCGTGATTCCTGTCTTCATGGTTCTCTAAGCAACTGTTCTGTTCCTAGTGCTGTAGTAATTTCTCTTCTCATCTTCCCGAGGCATTTTCTCTTGTTTTTGGAGGTTTGTTTTATTTTTGAGATGGGAGGAATTGATGAATAATATATGCAGGATAATTGCATCTTACTTTAAGAGTACCAAAAGATGTCTCTGCCATCTTTCCATTGCTTATGCCTAATAAATTCCCTTTTTCTGCTCTCCTTCACTTTCCTGGGCCTTTCAGGCTGTAAACTCCTTAGGGCGGGATCTTGCCGCAGTACATCTTTGTGCTGGATTGTCCATTTGGTAATAATGGTATAGTTAGGGTGGAATTTGTCTTGCTTATCTTGAGACAACTGAGCTCGTTACCCTCACTATTTTATTTTAGAACCAGCTAAATATCCTTTTGGTGATACCTGTTACCCCATGAGCTGTAAAATAAGCCTGGTGTAACACACACTGACACCTTATGCCTCTTGTAGCTGAATATGTGGAACTAAAAATAAGTTGTTTGTCATCCGTGTTTTCATTATGGATTGGAGGCAGATGCAGGGTTAACCTATGTGCTGCATGGTCAGTGCTGTGATTATTAATATATTTTAATGCTTGCACTACGAATCAAGGGGCTGAGGCGTCAAAGATGCAAAGCCCTCGACTCTGGGACAGGGTGTGTATATGTCTGACTGTGAGCATGCAGCATCTATTTCAGCAGTGCATGAGCTTGTGGTGTAGTAACATTTTCAATAAAAATCATGGTGATGGAAGTGTGGCTGCCTTGGGGAGTCCTGTTTTGACCTGTTGTGACCTGGTGACGCCCTGTAACTCGAACACCAGTGACTGTGGTACTGCCGTGATTTTTGGTCTGAGCAGGGCCTTGCACCAGTCTTGTCCCATCCCTGCCTGTCAGATGTGCTGTGTACTAGGGGATGGTCTCAGCAGGCAGACACAGCTCTGTCTTCTCAGGTATTTCATAGTTATTTCCAGCTGGTGAGTCTCTTCCTTCAAAAATAAATTCCTGCCTCTCTGTCACTTAAGGACAGTAACCAGTGCTTGCTTCATAGTGTCTGATTTGCCCCATTTCCAGTTTTTAATGTCTTTTTAAATGTCTTTTTAATGTTTTAAATGTCTGTTTTAAAATTTTTTTTAAGCCTTTGTGATATTCTGGTTTTCTGCCTCTATAAAGACATTCAGCTTTTCTTTGAGCTACCATGAATAGCATAGTATCATCAGCAAATGTCTCTTCTTTATTTGTCCTTTTTCTAGGCCACTTGTGAATGCATTAAAGAGTTCAAGCCCTCCCAGATTTCTGTGAGCTCCACTGATGACCTCTCTGGCCACTTTATAGCAGACCAGTTTTAAGGTTTTCTCTTAATTTCCTGAATTTTAGCCAGTTACCTGTCCATTAATGGATTTTTCTCTTGGTTTATGTCAGCTTTTAAGTCTTTGGTAATAGATTTGCTGGAGGACTTTTGGAACTTCAGATAGACTACATAAACTATATTTTTCTTGTTTAGATGCATAATAATCTTACAAATCTTGCAGAGGTCCCCAGTGAATGAAAAACTTTATATTTAATCTCTGCCTATATGTCAAGTTTATTAATTCCTTATTATAATTTCTATCAATCTACTTGTTCTAAACATTAGGCTTCTTCATTTGTAGAATTCTGCATCTTTCCAGATAACTTAAAAAAAAAAATCCTGTATTTGCCCAGAAGTGAAGCAGTTTTAGGCAATTAGTTGCAAGCTACAGTTAATAGTTCAGCTGTTTCATACCTGGGCTCCTTCAGAAGTTTGAGTGAGTACCAGCTGATCCCAGCAATTCATTATTGTTCATTCATGTTGATTTGTTCTGTAATTTATTTGCAGGACATTTCTGCTTCAAACAGGTCTTCCACTGTGTCCTGTGTAGCTTCAGAAACTTCCTAAGTTCCCACATGGTGAATATATGTTCGACTCATGGAGTTTTTCTGCTGTGGCTTGATCATCCAGTTCCTTTTATAACTTCATTTCCTTCTAGCTTTAACTTAAACTTCCTGTATTTTATATACTTAAAACTGGGATTTGTTATTGGACCTAATGCTTTCAGCAGAATAACCGTTAGTCTTTGGCTGGAATTCTTTGTGGGGTTTTTTGGTTGTGGGTTTGTGGTATTTTTTTTCCTTTCCTTGAGCTAGCAGTTTGTTCCATTTTCTTTATAAGTCTGGACTGGATGACAGTTTACTGTTTCACTTAGACTGGTAAGGTTTCTTTTCATCCCTCTGAAGTCTTTCTCCATAGGTTGAATCTCCATTTTTGGAGCCCTAGTATGGCTGTTATTTTTAACAAGCTTTCTCATTTTTATATTGTTTCCACTTCTGAAGTGAAAAACTGCTGTAGCAAATTTTTGCTCAATGCTGTGTGTTTGTTGTCACACCTGGGCAGTGCAATGGATTGCTCCCAGATGTGAGAGAGATTTTATGGAACAAACGGCACACCTAGGACTCTTCAGCTTGGAAAAGAGGTGGATAAGTTTAGGATACTATTAGAATTTTATAAAATTAAAAGTGACCTGCAGAAAATGAGTAGGGAACAGTTCCTTATTGTCTTATCTACTGGAAAAATTGGTGGGCATCAGACCGAGTTGTGAGATGGCACATTCAGATGACATCAGTGAAGACAGAAACCAGCAGTGAGATTGTATCCTGACCTTTTATCATTATTGTGTTTCCAAACTCCAAATATTTCAAGATCGTTATTGTCATTTCATCTAATTTATACAGCTTTTAAAGTAATACTTAATATATGGATTAAAATAATGATTTTTAAATAGTTATCTATTTTTAAATAACTGTTGTCTTTTATCATCCTTGTTAAGACATTTTTGATTGGGAAAAACCCAATATCTGGGCTTGTGTCTCAATCTTACCATGTTACATTTCTGTCATGAATTCAATAGGACGTCATAACAGAAGATTTGGGCCCTGATTTTTCCTGGGTAGGGTAATGAAAGAGCCAAGGTATCTTCCACGTCTGTTTAGGGAAGGTAGTGGTGGTGTTTTAAGTGTAAAGAATATTGAACTTTAAACTAGTGAACTGAATATGTTTTTATTTTGTTGGCTTTACTTTGGGGAACCCTGAAACAGGTAACATGCCTTCAGCTTTTCCTTCAGAGTTGAAGGAAACAGAGAGTGATGTTGTAGTCTCTGTTTGCAGATCTTTATTCATGCTGAGTGCACCAGTTTCTACTGCAGGTGTGACTTTTTTCTCTTCCTACATTTCCTTTTCAAAAACACATGCTGTGGATCATTAAGTTTGGCTTTGAGATGGGCTGTGACTAGGGCACTGAAGCTATCTATTCAACATTTAGATAATCGTGAAGGAAAACAGTATCTTGTTGGTTTTTTTCACCATTTATTTAATGGTAGGTATTGATTCTATTTAATATTTAAATTTCTCCATGCAACATGTTTCTAGCTCCCAGTAGTTAATTTTGATCTGTTTTATGTTGTTTTTGGAATGGTACTTAGTTTATGGTCCTCTGAGGGGAGAAAAAACAAATTAGTTCTTTTAGTCTGAGCATTTTGGGAGGGAAATAATTTGGAAATAGGATGGAAATCTGAAACTTTTACTGAGAATAATATTGTATCTTTGTTTCTGCTGTCTACTAAGTTAGCGCTCTCTGTTTTAATGGTGGTGACTTAAGTATTGTTTTTCATCTTTGTTTCTTCCCACCTGTAAGTTTTGAAGTATTTTGCTTTGTTCCATACTGCTGGAGAACATGGTGAAAATTACCTAGCTTAAAATATCCCTGCTTATTACAGGGGATTGGACTGGATGACCTTTAAAATCCCTTCTGACCCAACCAACAATATTCTATTATTCTACCAAAAAAAAATGTTGATGCAGTTCTTTTTTTTTTAATGTAAAAAACAATCAAATTCTAGAGTACTAATATATAATTCATGTATTTAACAGCTTTTAAAGTATATTCTCAAAGCCTTGATTGCCATTGTACTTTTAACTTTCGTTTTTGCTTCATCTGTGTTGAATCATCTTTTACTACTTAAAGCAGAAATTGGGTTTATTGAAACATTTCAGTTCTGATTATTTTATAATAAAGATGAAGAAGTCTAACCTAATGAAATCACTGGAATGAAATGAGAAAAATTAAAAAAAAATTAATAAGCTGAAGACTTGAGGTTTTTATTAAGTCGCATTTGGCTGTATGTTTCTCTGTGTGTACTGTCGTGGATCAGTAGGATGAGAAACTTGTCTTGTAAGGAAAGACCTTTGCACTGTTAGACTGACTTTCTCTGTTACATTTCCAGAAGGGTTACTGGAAATATATTGCCAATAGTTCTTGCATGCATTAACTTCTTTGTCCGTGATCACAAAATTGTGGCTTGAAAAGAGCAGTATTACTGAATTCTGATTCTTCCCCGACAGAGTTCAGGCCTGTAAATATATTTTATAGAATACATGCATGTCTGTCAGTCTGTTGGGTCTCTGTGAAACATCCTAATGTACAAGCAGCTTTATGATTTATGAGAGAGTTTTCCATGCTCTTAGAAATAAAATGCTTCTTGCTCCCTGCAGAGTATCTGGTGAATCCCTGTGGGACTGTGTTGGTGTGTCTGCAGTACGAAGGTTGCTTGCTTTGCAGGTGACCACTGTGATGTGGCACCATCTTCTAAAGTGTCTGTGCCCCTGTTCCTGGTGCTGCTCAGAATTTTTCAGGCTCCTCTCTTGTTCTGATGACCTTGTCTGTGCTTAGGAGCCAGTGTTCTTCCAGTACTGCCTTTTCTTTTTACTGTAACAGGTGAAGCAATTCCTAGAAGGACTTTAACAGTGCTCCAGCTGCTGCTCATCCCAGCTTCTTCTTGACTCTGTTAATTGCTCTGTGCATCCCTGTTCTTATCCATATGCTTGGAATTTTGAAGCTGTATATCTACCTCGTTTGTAGGCAACAAACTGACCTCATAAGAGAGTTGTTCTCTCCCTCCCCCTTCCTTGCCAGTCTTTTTCTTGTCTCCTAATGGCCTCTCAGCATCTAGATTTCTAGACATGAAAGATAAGTGTGTTTTCTTAACTCAGCCTGCACTGACAGCCTGATTCAACTGTGATGAGCATCTTAAGGGATGTCTGGATCAGTAGAATGTACAGGTCTGTTGTAATTAGCTGTACAATTTTCTTGCTTTTTCCTCTTCTGTTTTGTTATGAACTTTTTAGTAGCAGACTCTTTCTACCAGTGCACAAACCGTAACATCACATGACATTGACTTTACTCAAACCAGAAGATTTTTGTGCCAAGGTTGTAACATTGTATCATTACTTCATTGTATCTGTGTGAAGATTTTAATTTCACGCCCTGCGGACTTCACTGTCTCTGTGCACTCTGATTGTGTTGTTGCATAGAAGGGTAAGTCCCTGGGTCACATTCATTTTGTAGTGTATTTTTTTTTTTGAGGCTTTTTTTTTTTTTTAAGTTCTGCTTCCTTTGAGAGATCTTGCTGTAAAGTTTGCTCAGGACTTCTGCCAGGAAAATATTTGCAAGCTTAAAGGGAAGATACTAAAACTATTTTTGTTAAGTTTTTTACAGTGTGGCTATGACCATCTAAAAAAAAAAATCATGTAAAGGGTTTGGGCTCCACTGCAATAGATTTGCATGTGAATAGTTAAGTGAATTGGTGAAGTATAAAATCATCACTTGTTGAAGTGACTTGTTCAAATATATGATCAGGTTTCCTATAATCCTGGTTTTCATGAGTTGTGAACTTTTCTGGGCAGAAGTCCTTGGTTCATGTTTTGATTTGTTTCTGAAGATTCCTGGTTTGGAGGCATTGATTGGTATTTTAAACTTCCCTGTTTGTATGATGCCTGCACTGCATGGGTTGTAGATTAGCATCCAGTCCTTGGTAGTTAGTCTTTGCCCTTTTGGTCTGTGTTGATGAACAACCTCTTTGGGAAGTCTTTGCCAATGTTCAACCACCTACACAGCAAGAAAACTTTTTTACTTCCATTTGAATGGAATTTCCTGTATTTCAATTTGTGCCCATTACCTCTCGTCCTTTCACTGGGCACTCCAGAGGAAAGCCTGGCTCCAGCTTCTTTCCTCACTTTATCAAGTATTTATACCCATTGGTGAGATCACCCTAACCTGCTCCAGGTTGAACAGTCCCAGCTTTCTCACATTTTACTTTTGTGTCAGATACATCAAAGCCTTAATCTTCTTCATTGGGTCCATGTCTCTTATACTGGAGGGTCCAGCACAAGGCACAGCACTCCAGCTGTGTCCCACTGGTGCTGAGTTGAGAAGGAAGATCAACGTGCTCAACCTTCCAGGAGTTCTGGCCTTTGCTGTCTTCTGTTCAGGGCTTTTTGTGTATCAGGACACAAAGTATCCAGGTCTTACTCTGCAAAGCTGCCTTCCAGCCAGTCAAACCTGCCATGTGCTGGTGCCTGGGGTTATTCCTCCCCAAGTATAGGACCAGGCATTTCCTATTGTTGCACGTTGTGAGATGCTTGTGAGCCCATTTCTCCTACCTGTTGAGGTCCCTCTCTGTACACTTTCTGGCCTCACTCAGCCTAGACTATATTCTGAAGAATATGGGAATGAGAGACGTAGCATCAGTTTCTTGTGCTGTTAAGTGCCCTGCCTTATTTTGTAGTGTATTAATGACCTTATGTAGTTTCTAACAGAGTCATGGATGTTCGCAGGTGTGTGGTTATCAAAAAGTAATCCTGCAGCAGCCGAGATCATCTTTGCTAGTTACTGCTGGGAATGAACAAACTAAAATTTCGCTTCCCTGCCCATCTGTTCAGCAGCTGAAAGTAGGTAATTTATCTCAGTGGGACACCTACCACCTGTGTAAAGTTTTTGAAAGAGGTTGTTAGCGTGTGATGACTATAGCCAAGGGACACCGGGCCTGAGCGCCTCGTGCTCCGTGCCTCACTGCTGTTATTTTCTGTAGGGTGCCTTGCAACCCGGTACTTGCACAGCGCCGGACCTGCTCGGTGCCTGTGTCCCTGCGAAGCTTACAGCGGCTGTGCCTGCTCTGCCACACGACCTGCTCCGGTGCCGCCGGCGGCGCGCGGCTCCTCGCCAGCAGTGGCCCCTCTTTGACATGCTAAACCAGGCACCGCCAACACGCCGTATTTTTTACAGCTACTGTTTTATCTCAGTGGCTCCTCTTGAATTATGTATCCTCATCTTTGATGTATGAAATCTCAGCTGATTTAAATATTACCCCAGAGAGTTCAGCACACCTGGAAATGAACGGAGTGACAGATAGTCCCAGTCTTTCCACACTGGAGCACCGAGTGGGAAATTTTACAGCAGTTGGGTACTGGAATACAATTTTTATGAGAGCGTTGTTTTTTCACATATGGTCTGCACCCAAGCAGTCAGTGCGTTGGGATGCCAAGTATTTGAGCTCAGTTGCAATGTTTGTTCTCAGGCAAATTGGAGGGAATTAGTTCATATAAAGAGCTGGTGCACAGGGAGATCGTGGGCTGTTGTTCTGTTAGGAGCTGGGCACCAAATGTTTCTCCAGATAAGGTACCCAAAACTGTGTGTGCCTGTCACTGGGAGGTGAGTAGAACAGAGCAAGTGAATGCAAATCTGGCTGAAAAGCAGTTGCTATCTGATGTCAGGCTTCTGAGCATGGTATGAAGATAAAAAACAACTGAGCATAAGCCACATATATAATGTCAACAAGATACAGAAATCGCAGTGTATATAAACCCAAAGCATTCCAGCCTGTGAAGCATAGTTCAGTTTCTTCTGGGTGTTGTGGTCACACTGGTCCCTGCAGGAATTAGATTTCAGATGAAGTGCAAGAACCTATTCACCTCACTTATGCTATTAAAGATGATGCCAGTTACTATGTCATAAACAAAGCGATACCAGTTAAAAGCTGAGAACAACAAGCAGAGCTAAAATTTCTAGTGCAATCTGGTCTGAAAAATGGGCTTTTTGCAAGACAAGCTATATTCAGTCTTTGTATTTTGACTGTTAATATACCTTAAATTTAAATTCTTCTGGTTTCTACCCAATTTCAACTTACTAGCTCTCCACCACACCTCACTATGTGGTTACTTCTGCCCTTTCTCTTCTTCTGCCTGTTCCCTACCAAGGGACTGCTAGCACAAGCACAGGGTCTGTCATCATGGCCTTGCTTCCAGGGATCAGAGGCTGGGAGATGTTTGCATTTACCTCTGGAGTGTAATTCTGACTGATGGGTTCTTATCAGGTTTGTGAAGTCCATCCATCCAATTGTCTTTTTCTGTTTGGAAGACCAAGTAACCATAAAGTTGAAAACGGTGTTGTATTTTTGGAATCTGAAATTTCAGACAATGCGTTTATGAATTATTTATGAGGAATGTGTTTTCAGTAATGTGCAGCATAAAATGGAATGAATGCGTATCCATACTTGCCCTGAACTCTCCAAAGTGCATACTAATAAACAGAATGATAACCTACCATCACTTCTGCCCTGTAAGATTTACAGTGCAAGCACTTTTTTCTGTTGTTTAATTCAAGTCAGTTTGTCAAGTTAAAGCTCTAGTGTTTTGTTCTAAAGTACAACTTGGTGAGTGATTTTCTATTACTTAAAGAAATCTAACTGCTTTTCCCCCTTCTTTCAACCAGAGTTACTGTCTAAATTTTTCTAGTCAAGTTGGCATACAGCCACCCTAAATTATACTTTAATTCACAATTAGAAAGGAAGCGGTAACCGTGCAGAGCAGCAAACCTTTCATTTAAAATGGCCATTATGTAAGATCGTGATTCTCCTAGATTTTGAAGAAGAAGAATTTGATACTGAAAAATAATTTAGATATCCTTAGGTTTTTAGCCATTTAGAAGTGCTGGGTTTACTTAATTTTTTAAGCCTCTCTGAAACAGCTTTTTCCATCATGACAGTAATGCAGGACTCTAGATTATCACAACTTGATGTTTACTTGTATCTGAATTGTCTAATGCCAACTTGTTTTCACTAATATAGCTGACAGGGCAGAGATAATTAAGAAACAGAAGAATTTGAGTGCTAGATTTGCTATTACACCCTCCATGCCACAGCAGAAGAAATTAAGCTGACAAGCAGGAGAGGAAAGATCATGCACAACCACAAGAAGAACTGCTGTTTAGGTACAGCAATTGACTGTGTGTAAAATATTTTACTAGGATTGGGGGGGAGGCGGCAGGGGGAAGGGAAAATAGAATGGTAGAATAAACTATTTCCAAACATTCTGAGCCATCTTATTTCCAAGGTGTGAAATAGAGAGCTTGCAATACTTAGTCACCCCAGCACAAGAAATGGCAGGGAAGAAAGCTAACCCCAGTGAAATGGTGGCAGAACTTCCATTGGCTTCCAAAGGGTCACGATTCCACCCCAATATATACTTAAAATTACTGCAGTCTGATTTTGCTCCTCTGCTCAGTGAGGTTTTAAATCTTGCACAGCTACTTGCAGTTCTTGCCACAATGGTTAGAAAGTCAATGAAAGCTCACAGTTCAGTAACTAAATGACAAGGTAAGAAACTTTGGAATCATAAAAAGGGTATAAATGCTTGACCTAAAACTATGCAGATCTCCCAATGACTGTACAACTGAAGCAAAAAGGTGATTTATTATCTGGCAGGCTGGGAATTTGGACTGAGCTTGCGAAAAAGACAGGTTGGTAATCCATGTAAATGGTGATAGACTTTGCAAGCTGTATGTGGTGGGGTTCTTTTTCCCCGAAGCCATGCCCTTAAAATTGTTTTGTAGTTATTTAATACCCACAAAGTTGTTGGGTGAGGTAGTCCCAGCTTTGCTGAAAGTGTGCTAGGAAGAAGAGATGAAAAGTGGAAAACAAATCAAAACTGAGGAGCAGCACTGAGTCTGGCAGAGAGGAAGTGCAGGATTGTACCATGACTTACATATGCCACCCTTTGTCAGAGGCTTTAGTACATTATAAAAGAAAAGGCACAGTTTTGAAGATGATTCATTGAATTAGAATTTGCTTTGAGGGGAAGGATGCTTGGGGACAAACTTACAAGAGTAAAAAACTAAAAAAAAAAGGCTGTTAAGGCAGGAGATGTAGGGGGATGAAGTATGGCAGAAAAGATGATGACAGCTTAGTTTTGGCCCAGAACAATAAAGGGTGAAGATCTTGCTGAAGATGTGCTGTGATGACAGAGTGCTTAAAAGGAATAAAACCTAAGTGTGCTCTGAAGTGCAAAGTTGTTATGTAATATCACAGCAGAATCAGGGCCCCAGGTGCTGTACGTACACCAAGGCTCATTTTCTGATCTGAAGAGCTTTCAGACTTGATGACACAGAAACGGCTGTGTGGGAGGGGAGAGAAGGACAATACAAACAGAGTGATTGCAGAAGGTGGTTGTTAAACTCAGTGGTAGTTACCTGTTCTGTAATTTCTCTCTTTTGTACAAAAACTTCATTCTAAATTATGCTTCTGTCACTGGCAGATCTGATTTAAAAGGTTTCTTTGCTTCCCAGCACTCATGTCATCATTCACCCTCCTCCTTCCAGCATTATTACAACCTCAGTTACGCCAATTCAGCTGCAGCCTGCAGCCATACCTTGAAAGAAATGAGCTGTGGTGTTTCTTATTCTTGGTCTTTAGTTAGTTAGTTAGTTATTATTTAGCTACTAAAACCACACAGAGACAAAAACAATGAAGCAGCACTTTGAATTGTATTTGGCAGGTTGGTAACAGGGCAGTGGGGTCTGAGTCCAATAGGAAATAACAACGGCTGAGTTACCAGCAGCAAAGAGGTAGGATAACTGGATTGGGAGCGTTGAGATGGGAGTGTGGAAAGGTGAGGAAAGCAGGTGTTGGTCTCTGACGAGCAGGTAAGTGAAAAATGTCCTGCTTCTGTAGCAAGCAAGGAGAATGAGAGCAGCAGTAACTCTTGTTTCAGTAATGACAGCTGCTTGGTTGCTATCACAGGTGAAGCCAGGATGAAAACTGGGGGAAAAAAAATCTCTTTATCAGCCCTGCCTTAGGGCACAAGCTTTTTGAGCTGCTGTTACTGGATCTGGTGTCCTTAAGAGCACTGGCACTGATTGGTATGCAGACGGCCAGGGGCAAACCAGAGTACTCAGCCTCTTTCAAGTCCAAGTCCTCTTTAGCTCTTTGCTACTGTTTACCATGCTGAGGAGGGAAGCTCATCCCAGAACACTGCCAAGCACAGCACTTTTCAGATAGCAGACGTGTGACACTATTATTCTGTTCTGCTGCTTCTCTCCAAAATCTCCTGTGCAAGGGCTGTAATCTCCAGTGCTGCTTTCCACACGATTTGGTGATAATTGTCAGTGACCCCAGAAAATGAGGCATTGCATTCACTGCTCTGCAAGACCTACAAGTAAGGGAGGGACCTGTGGAGCAAGGAAGCAGCAGCAGAAGGCCTGAATGTGCACAGAGATTGCGTGAGTGCTGGAGGGAGCTGATCTCCTCTGTTTCTGTGCAGCCCCTATAGGGGATATGGTGCTTATTTCTGGGTGATTGCTTACTGGAAAAAAATTGAAAGATGGAAGGAGAGTGGCAAAATCTGTTGCAATGCTGGAGGTATTGATTTATGAGAGAATATTAAAATACATGTGGCTCAGATAAATGTTGACTGAGACTAGAGCAGAATGAAAAAAATGTAACATTGTTTAAATACTTAAGGTGTATTTGCATCAAAAAAAGAAGACTGATTTCTCAGTAGCGTGCCTGATCTTAAGCCATAACTAATAGTGTGAAGTTTGGAGGAAGAAAATCCCCTTTGTTTATCTCTAGGTGACTATCAGAAAGATGTTCTTATTCATGACACATACCTTTCCCTCCCACCAAACTCTGAAGCAAAAATTCATGGAACATTTGTGACACTTCCCATACTATTCTCCTTAATGGTATGTTATATGTTTCCCACTGGGCTTTGGCTTACCTCTTTTGACTGTGTGCTCTTTTGGAGAGAGGAGTGCTCTTACAAGTGGTACTAGAGTTGGTCCCCCTGATCCTGATCAAGGCCTTTAGGTTATACCGTGGCCCATAAATAAGTAATAATGGTAATGATAGCACGAGATATATTTGGCTGTGGAATGGCTTCCCAAGGAGAGTAGAGAGAGGCTGATTGTTAGCAACAAATGTGAGGAAGCACACTGTAGGGAGCAGTTCTGTCAGCAGGGAGAGGGCTGGATGATCTAATAAGTCTTTTCCTTCTCTAGGTTATGATTCTCTGAATACTGCCTCGGAGAGCTCTCTAAAAGTCTCTGATAGTGTAAGCTCTCTATTACGTGGGTGTGGGTTTTACAGCACTCCAGGAGGCTCTTGCTGAGGACACTGTATAAATATATTCTGGTTTACATTGTATGATATATTTTAAATAAAAGGCTCAGATCTTTTTTTAATTGCTTTGAAATATTCTGCAGTCTGATCTTTTTCTTTAAGAACTAAAAAACTCTGAAATGCTTTTGGAAGATACAGACCTGTTGCAGGTGAGAAATATGTCTCCACCTGGACTTGGTTTAAATACATATATAGCACTGTTGAATTTGCCTCCTCCTGTATCCCACAGTGAAGTATCTGCTCCGAGTCCCAGCTTGCTTGAAAGTAAAATGGGAATCTCAGGCTGTCACAGTCCCTTTGTCTCTCATTCTTCTTCTACTTTCCCCATTCTCTAATGTCTCAATTTAATCTTGTTCCTTCTCTTGATGTTTCAGCCTCATAAATTGTCCTTCACTGTGTTGTGGTTTCTTTCAGTTTTGGTGTGCTGACATTCAGTACATGGGAATATCCCCTCAGGGTGTGTTTTGGTCACTGAAGGTGCAGTTCACACATGAAAGACAAGCTCCCTTATCCTGATGTGTGGCCTTTCAGGGAATGACTGTAAAATCAGCTTCTCAGCTTTCATTTCCTACCCAACCAGCCTCTAATGTTCATTGCAATATTCATCTCAGGTTTCCTGGGCCAAATAGCCTGCTGGTGAAGACTTGGATTATTCTCACAGAGCAGGGAGTGGGGAAGAAAGAATCTGAGATATCAGCTCAGCCCTATGGATTTTCAAAAGGCTTTTGCCAAGGTACCACTCCAAAAGTTGCTAAAGAAATCAAGTTTCTGTAGGATTGGAGGACAATTCCTTATAGAATTTACTGGTGGTTAAATGATAGCAAGCAAAGTGACTTAATGTTCATTTTTAAGAGTTAGCAGAGAAATCCCCCAGGACTTCATTGGGCTGGTTCTTCATCAGTGACCTGGAGTGAGAAGTGAACAGCAAAATCTCCTGGGTGACCTGATAAATTCATGTGTTTTGGTATTAAGTTCTCTCTGGTAGTCCAATAATACGTCAGTAGCAAACAACTCCAAAAAGGCGAATTAAATAGAGCGAATGAAACTGTAATTTACCTGGGGAAGAGTCATCAACACCATGCCTACATGATATTGAACTCAGAGCAAGTGGGTAGGATTTGTGGAGTTCAAACCTTTCTGGAATTTCTCAACACCTTGTGGTCTTGCTGTACCCTCGTTTTGACTCTGCTTGGTCTTTGTCTCTTAAGAAAGCTGTAGTGGGAGCTAGGAAAGGTGCACAGAACAATTCATTTGATCAGCAGGATGAAGCAGTTTAAGGAGAGACCAAGACTCAGTGACTTTGGATAGGAAAAGACTGAGAAAATTATCAGGGGTGCAAAATTGTGAAGGTGGTGGATAAAGTGAATGTGCAGCTGTTTTTTACCTGATTCCACCACATGAAAGACTTAACTGCAGTCAGTCCTTAAGGCAACACTAGCAAGGTATTAAAATGGAAAACAAAAGTATGTCTGTCAACAGCAGTGAACTTCCTAAGCTTGCTGTCACAAGACGTTGTGGAAACTGCAGGTTGAAAAAAAACAATTAGGCAAATTTATGGACAGCGGGTTGGTACATGGGGAAAGGACAAGCCATGGAGATAATCTCTTATCCCTTATGCTGTAATTGTGGATGCCAGACTAAAGATGGCAGGAAGTGCTTAGGACCCTTCAATTTGGATTGAGTTCTTCCCTTCACCTGTAGAGCTTGGGTTAGCTTGGTGTGGGTGGTTAGCTGTTTCTTCCATATAACCCCAGGTTGTATCAGTAGTGTGGTGTCTTCATGTTTCAGGTAGTTTGACTGCTCAGGCCACTTCTTAGGTGCATCTGTTTTTTCTCTGCTTTTATTTGCCCTGTTTGTTCCAGTCAAACACTGATTTGGTATTTGCTCTATCATTACAATAAACTGTTTAATTTTCTGTAAAATGGGTCTGTTCCCTACCCCTTGAATGTGTTTTTAGCTGTATTTAGCATTTGTAAAGTGCTTGGGGGCAGGTGGTTTTTTATGAATACAAAATAGTGTTAGGCTTTGTACTTGGACACAATACTGTACTGTAATTCAAAGGCAATTCATGTAACATTAGTAAATCACTTTGAACTTTATGTTGAAAATATAAGCAGTAGTATAAAAATAAACCTTTTTATTTCCTCTGGTATATACAGTTAAATAAAGTAAGCCTATACAGCTACAAAACTGTATTGCTTTGTTGAAATGCCATCACCTTGCAAAGAGGCATTCCATGTGTTTTCTACATGTTTATGGTTGAAGAATAAATTTTCAGAGACTGTAAATGAAAAGATGTCTCTAAATATAGTGATCAAATATTATCTGACACTGCTTGTTTAAAGAAATATACATATATTTTACTGCCAGAGTATTTATGACTCTAATAAGTTTAGTTATTTTGCCTCTTAAGGAGATTCCCACTCCTCCAAATACCAAGCTAGTTGAAGTTTGCTGGTTTTTTTTCAGGAAGGAACAAATGGTATTAATAGCTAAATGGGACTGCATGATATGAAAATACAATAGTGTAGTTTAAAAATTGGACAGTGTGGAAGAAATATAATATATTTTACCAGCAGTGGGAAATAGACAAACATTAAAAATCCATTGGCATATCCCTAATGTCTAAATAAATAAAAATCACTGTTCAGCCAGTTGAGGCAAGTAGGCTTTGTGGTTACCTTCAAGAGCACTGTTCTTTCTAATATCCTGCACAGCTATGAGTTCTGTGCATCAGTCTTGCATAATCTGACCATTTTTTAGGTACTGCACATTGTGGGACTGTCTGAGCTCTGATTGCCCTGTAGGTTTTATCAGAAGCAATACCAAGTGGTTTCAGGTGATTCCTCACCAACCATCCTGGGTGTAAGTGGTCTTACTGTTCCCAGAGCATCAGCCATATTTGTGTGTTTGTCATAAAAATGTGAAAGCCTTCCGTCCCATTCAGTTTGGAGACATGGGACAAAGTAAGATTCACCTGTAGGTGTTTGGAGAGCTGTATTCCTGCTGCATGAGCAGCGAAAAAGACAAATTGTGGAAAGAGGGATTTGGGTCTGTGCCATCTTGTGTTTATTTTTGTTTTCCTTTTTAAAATGTGAATGGTTAATGATCTGTTCTGAATCATAATGGTTTATGATGTTTCCTGTTGTCTTAGAGATAGACTACAAAACTCTATTAAGAGTTTATAAACTCTTCTAGATACTTACTTAATTAAGAGCCAATGCTGGGAATTTCCAATAAAATTTCCAAAAGGGTTTAGTGGCTGAGGAGACAAATTTCTAGCACCCTGTTTTAGTAATGCAGCGGAGATGAAGGGAATGTTTTCACAGCACTGTGTAATGCCTGACCAGGGTGGATTTTGCTACCCAGGTCACAGTTCTGCTCTGACCCAGCTGTACCAGCTTGATCCCAGCCGTACCAGCCTCCCAGACTGGGCATCTCTGTGCTGCTCTGTGAGCTGTGTTTGGAGTTTTATGTTCTACAATAAAAGCAAAGGTGAAAGTTCTTCATTGAAAGAAGAGTTTCAAAGCTTACTGTGGTCTAGTCTCCCTACTCTCATCTCTATTTTCTTGCCTATGGCCCTGCCTTCCTTCTGCTTTGTACACTAGTTCTTAGTGTTCTGTCTCCTGATGAATTTTTTTGAGACTTTCGAAGATTGCTTTCACCAAACTTTATCTAAGTAGTTAGACTTCTAATTCAAACTTGTAGACCTTACAAATTTTCTTCTCCCATGATGAAACATGCAGACTTTCAAGCTCATTAAAGTTAGATGAAAAAGTATACATGGGGGAAGCGTCAAAAGAGGAGATTATTTTCCAGTCTGTTGCAGAGATGCTGTGAGAGACTGGACTATTAATGATTAATGACTCATAACTTTTGCCCATTTGTGGAGGTGCCAGGGTGCTTTGTGGAGGCCAGGTTTGCATCTCTTGAGGGAGGAGGTGGGTTTTTGGGTGTACGTATGCTAGTCTGCATGAGACAGAAGAGGTGAACTGTCACAGCCTGGATCATGCAAGGAGAGATGGTTCTTCTTGCTGTGCTGATTGCTCTTCCTTACATAACTCCCTCAGTTGTTAAACTTCCCCCTTCCCCCCAGGGAAGATCTGATGGAGCATTATTAGCTCAAATGAGAGGCAGTCCCTGAAAGGAGATCATAAATTACCAAAGACTCTCTAAGTGCCCCCAGATTCATTTCTGGGGCCTTCCACCAAAAGAATGAAAGTTCCCCCCCCACTCAGGGGAGGTACCTGGGCATTTCCACCAAGCCTGAGTATATTTTAACCCATTGGACTATGTGACATTTCATTCTAATCCACTCCAAGGGATCCATTAAAAAGAACCTGGGTTACACTCCCTTTGTTCACTGACCTTCCAGCACACTGGCAAATGTACCAAAAAAGTGAGGACAGACTGAATTATCACCATCCTTAAAGTGACAGCTGCCCATGCCATTTTCCTTCCGTTGGGTGGGCAAAACCTATCAAAGAAAATGTGCATAAGCACCAGCACTGATGGGACATTTGGTTGCTTGGTTGAACATCTATACGTGAGGAATTTCTGTACGTAGCTTAATGTACAGTGCTGATACTTCTGCAGGATGTTTGGGATTTTTTTTCTCCTCTGGAAGCAGGACAATACAAGGGGACCCTTGGCCATTAGTTTCTGTTAAAAGAGCATTCACTATTCACAAGCCAAGTTTCCCATATCAGTTTTCCTGTTTGAAATGTTCTGATTCTTGGGTGGCTGATCCTGTAGCTTTGACTTCACTGAAGCCATTAAGTGTTGTTGTTGTTGTAATAATAACATTATTGTTATTATTATTATTATTATGCCTTGTTTTACTTATGTTTTTATTCAAGTCATGCAAAGAATACACACCCTGGTTTTAGAGAAAGTTGCATTCCAGGATTCAAGCATTCTGACTGTGTCTTTTTAAATATTAGGATAGGAATAAATGGTGAGAAAATTGTCTTTGCAAGTTTCAAACCATTCTAGGTCTACTCTGTTGCTTCCAGCCAGCTGCTGTCTGATGTTACTTAGACAAACCGGGCAAACCATTATCCTGGGATTAAACACTAAATACCTGCAAGGAGCATTCTCTTTATCAGATATTGCTCTGTTAGCAGAGTTCATTCACTTTACTGCATATATAACTACGGTGTCAAATAGACTGATTTACAACACCTGGTCTTTTACATAATCTTTGCTATTTGCTGCGCTTGTAATCTGCCAAATCATTTAGCCTTCCTGATAGCAGAAATGCTGTAAAACTTAGATAAACTTGCAGAAGAAATTAACTTGAAGGTACTGCTGAAATCTAGGGCCTGCACGTTTGCTGTAAATGCACTGGCTGGTTTGGTTTCCCCTGCCTAATCTGTGATTGCATGTGGCTGCTGGACAAATTGAAATTTTATGATAGCACTACCGTCAGAGGAGATAAGCATTTGTATGCTAGACTAGATTAATCTAAAAAGAAGTTTCAGGTGTGGCTAATGAAAGCAGTGTATGTGTTAACTGTGTTTCTTTGGGGTTCAAACCATATGTGTGTATCTATACAGAGTCTAGTCCTAAACTTTCTCCATGTGAAAAGTTTCATATATCTGTGCACTAGTTCTTGCTATCAGTGCAGCTCATTCCATTTTATGTTGGAGATATGTTTGAGGAGTTTCAGTTTTTAAAGGGTAATTTCTGAATGCTAGTACAAACAACAGATTTGTCTAAAATGATCTGGTTTGGCTAGCCAAAACTCCATGTCCTTCTGAACTTTTTGGTTAGGGTATCTAAAACACATCACATTTGCTTAGGGTTAGCCACAAACAAGATCCACTTGAAACAAAAGCTGTATTTTTTCATTTTGAGCCACTCATTTTTTGCTACTTAGACAGATAATAGAAGGACATTTAGACAAGCTTAAAATGTGGAAAAAAATTTGCAAATTGGCTTTTTTATTGTGAGTGAGATTAAAGCTAGCACATCTGCAGGAAAATAAAACAATCTGTAGACAAACAGGAGAGAGCTCTGCGAGGCAGTAATGTCAAGTCAGACTGTATTAGAAATGACACTGACCATCAGATTGGAAGAAACAATAAAAATTGAAATAGCTTTTATAGCATAACTTCAGAAGTCACCATTAACAGTGGTATTAACCCATCAGTACCACTGCTAGCTCCTTTGAGCTGAGGGAGTAGTGTCTCAGACATAACAATGAGTTATTTTGTCATGGACAAAGTAACTTGTCAAGCACTGGAATGGGCTTCCTAGGAAGGTGGTGGAGCCACCATCCCTGGTGGCTTTCAGGAAATGACCGCATGTGGCACCCAGTGCTCTGGTCTGGTTGGCAGGGCAGTGACCAGTCAAAGGTTGGACTCAATGGTGTTGGAGGTCTTTCCAGTCTAAATGATTCTGTGACAGTGTTCTGATGACGGATGGGATGTAGCACTTCCTTGTGGAGATAAAGAAGGATGTTTTTCATGGTATGGCTCGTTCATGGTAGGAAAACCTTTTACCTGCTGCTGCAGCACAAGGTTGTTGGACAACACAGGTGGGGGTCTGCCTTTAGGAGGTACATGGGCCACTGCTAATCTCTCACATCCATAAACTGCTGTAGACTGTTTGTTCTTAAGGATTTTTCATCCCATCTGAGTTGAGAAACCTCCCCCAGCTGTCATAGTTGCTTAGTCTTTCTAGGTTCTTACAGTTACAAAAGTAGAAACAGGGGCTTTTCTCAAAGCAGAGAACAGCTTGAGATGTTTGCTCATGGTGTAGATGAACTCTATTTCCTCACAGGAGAGGTACCCTATGGATCCAATCACCTGATAGTTTCATTCGGGTGAATAATGTTTTGTGCATGAAAGTCTTTGAATGTGTGAATCACTTCAGGGTCGAGAACGTCAGGCAGGTTGGTGTTAACAACAGCATGGAACAACGGGACTTCGGGGTAAAACTCTGGAGTGATATCTCTTACATATCACTGAGAGATCGCTGGAGAGCAGGCTCCCTAGGGAAGCAGTGGAAATGGTATTCTTTAAGACATTTAAAATTGGACAGGAGAAAATATATTATAATGATCAATCCTGTGCTGGTATTTAGATCAAGTCTAGTCTCCTGTGAATATTAATAGAACGTCCCTGTCTCAAGTACCTGCCATTATTCAGTGAACATTACCAAATCACATTGGCTTGCAGCCTTCCCCCATGTCTCTACTTGCACTTAAAGGACAGCCTGAGTGATGCTTAGCACCTTTGCCTTTTGTCTTGGTGCCTCAAGTGTTGATTTTGTATTGCCTTGCTTAGATTCTATTTCTCCAGTGCTTCCACCAGACAGACTCCATATAGTACACAGAGATTTACAGGAAGCACATGTACTTTGTGGCAATAATAATAAAGTCTCCTGCTGTTTTCAAATCCCTGAGAAACTAAATCAAGTGTAGAGGTCTATTTAAAAAAAAAAAAAAAAAAAAGAGTGCAGCATGTGTATAAGTCACTTTACCATTACTGGCGTGGGTCTGCCTTGTTTGGTGTATTTGGCTGTCATCTCTCTGAGGTCTGTGTTCAGTCTCCAGAGTGCAACTAAGACATTACACACCTCAAATGGAAAAGCTGATGAAACAGCCTAAAATAACCTGAGCACCCATGCTTTGCTTGCCTCTTTTTCAGTACCTCTGTGTTGTCATTACTGACAGGAGTCCATACAGCAAAATCTGTTCTGTGCCAGTGGCCCCTGTCAAACAAATCTAAGTCTAGTCTGATTTATGGAGGCAGCAAAACTGGATTCAGTTCCTGCGTGGTGCTGTGATCTTAATAGAGCTCTGTTTTCTCGCTGTGTTTCTGTAGGTACGAAGCCTCTCTTCTTGACCTGGTGGAAGCCATGAACCCAGTATCAGCTCCGGGACACCTCTACCGAGATCCTTGTGACAGGAACAAAGCGCACACGTCCTGCTGTGCGAGCCACAGGCTGTCCCCCCCTTGGTGTCAGACCCCCTGCAGCCCCAGGAGCAGAGCAGATGAGCTGGAGGAGAGTCGGCTCCTGGAGGAGATCTTCTTCATTTGACACAGCTCCTTGGTCTACAGCTACACTCTTAACTTATTTGAGTGATCACTGCTTGTTTTCCCTCTTCTAAAACATAACTAATTAGCGTCCAGGTTAAATTTTGCATTTAGTGATCATGATGCAAGTATATTGTTGGGGTATGCCAATCAGAAAGTGCTAACTTTTTTCCTAAACCTTTCATGTGCCAAGTAATCAATTTAAAATAGCATTTTTAAAAATCTACAACATTTTCTAATAGATTGAAGTCACAGTTTTGCCAGCCTTATATGGGAAGTATATTTCATTATTGATTTTTTTGGCTCTAAAGCAGTTTGCAAGAACTGCCTAACATTCAACAACCAGCATGTTCAAAGTAGATTATTTTCTAATTAAACAAGTCTGTTTAAAACCTGGCATATTATAAAGGTACAAGCACTTTAGTACTTTTTCACTGATTTTATGATCTACTTTTTCCTTCAACATTCTGATATTTAAGATGCTGAGTTTTTAGGGGATATATCGTAAGCTCAACTCTACAGTGTCTGATAATGTTAATAGATGATGTTGCAGGTTGATGTACTAGGCACAGGTTTGAATTATATTCCTCTTTAAATCAGTGCTATTTGACAGAGTTTATGTGCTGGGTAACGTAACCCTGAAATAGCAGAACAGAGTCAGACGTAGTAGAGATCCAAAACCTATGTGATGTACTTTTCAAGATGAAATACATAGTAGTGCTAGTATAAGAGCAGTCTTAAGATATTTTCACTAACTTGCACTATTTTGATCCTGCATCCAGGCTCCATTGTAAATAAGACAAATCAGTAATTATATCCACTAGCAGCTCACAATGCACACTTTCCTGCCAGCTTTAATTATTCATGCTGTATCTATTTCAGTTTATTTAAATGTATTTCCATCTACTGCATGTACTTGGTTATTTAAAGAAATGTGCCGAATTGGTAAAAATGACTGCACATTACAGGATTAATGGTCATTTTCTCCACAATGCAGTGTTCATATTTTATTGTAACAGTAGCCAACGGCATGTGTTCCTAGAAATATGAGATTAAAATACTCATTTTGCACAGTAAAATTGCAGTGAGGGAAAGGTAGAATTGATCCAGTATGGGCAAGTTCTAGGCCATTTGCTCCCAAACACCACTTCATGGGCCAGTGCTGCTTTTCAGACAGTCTCTTTAGGCAGCCCTGCTTATCTTAATGGCTGGGTTGAGTTGCTGTACTGATGCTTGGGGTATGGTTGCTGCCTGCCTCCCCACACTGCTCCTGTGCAATGTGTGATGCTCTGCAAGGTGGATCTCAGACGAGAGCACCGCAGCCCCTGGCTGCACCCTGCTCTGTCAGTGAAACAAAAGGAGACTGAAGGGGAAGAAGAACCTCAGGTTACTCTGGACTGCTTCTTTCAGGCCCAGTCTTAATCACAAATTAGGTGATATCCTTTCTGTGCACCCCAGCTGAATTTTAAAAGCTGCTTGGAGGACTTTAAAGGAGGAAAGCAGCATTATCGGACCAGAAAATTACTGCTGTGGAAAGTCCCTGCATGGTCTGTCCTGCTTTTAGTGAAGTATTACAGTTTTTTGGAATATGTCCATCTGCTGGTGAATGTCCCTCGTGTTCTACTCCCTGAGCCTGTGAAGGCCCAGGTTTCTGCTAAGAGCCCCAAAGATTATTCAGTGCCCTGGCCCAAGTAGAGCAGGTGGGGACATAAGTTTTCTTATTCTGTTGGCTGAGTAGTCTGCTGCCTAAAGAGGGCAGAACAAAGGAAGAGAAAGAAGAGAAAAATGTACAAGGACCAGCAGGAAATTTGGGGATAACCATCACATAGATCTTAGAATTTGGGGTCGTTTCATGGTGTTTTTTTGGCTTTGTTGGTGGGGTTTTTTTAAGTGTTGGCATTTATAGAGAAACAGTTCTCTGCTTTCAGTCCAATTGCTTCTTGTCTCTTTTCCAGTTTGACTGAAACTTTAATTGCCTTTTCTGATAAATGTAACTGACCTTTCAAAACAGCAAAAAATACATGTATATTTCTTGAAAGGTGCCTTTGTGTTAAGAACATTCTGTGGGAGCATTCTGTTCTTTGATTCTTTTGTGGGTGCCAATATTTAACTGCTTTGAGATTCCTTATGATCACTTAAAAAACTCTAATTCTGAAGGTGAGTTTTGGCTTGAATCCGTATTTTTTGGTTGTAGCTCTTTTTAAAAGGACATTGTCAGGGTTGTGGGCTCTGTGCTGAAGGTGCTGTCCATCAGTCAGACCTACACAGGGGGCACACCCTTGTGAATCAGAGTTTTCTAAAGATGGTTGAAATGCCTGATGGGTGATGAGCTGTATGCTTTAACTCTCTGTGAGATGTGGACAAAAGAAACAAAAACTATTAATTTCATAGACCCTGTGGAAAGTAATTTTTTATAATGCTGGCTCTTGCTCTAGTTATCAGCAGTACATTAGGAACAGTGTTTAGCAGTCAGTGCAAGCAAAGATATTTTGCCATGAGGCACTACAAAGTTGAAGTTATTAAAACATTTATAGCCTTAGAAAAAAAAAATCAATGATTGTCAAATAGGAAAGGACAAAATCAGTAGCTGGTACTGGGGGGGGAATTGTTTTCTGTCTGCTAAAACAGTAGAGGAAATGCAAAAATTAAATTAGCAAAAGCAATGATGTGGCAGTGTCCTTTTAAGTTTGAGCTTCTGTATTGGGAGCTGCTGCTGCGGGGGAGTTGGTCCAGCATAGACTGTTTGTCCAGAGTGTTCCCAGTGAATATCCTTCAGCTACACATCAGGCTGTGTTTTCCATGAGGCTACGTGGAGTAACATGACTGCTGCTAAGGCTCCTACCCATGCCTTTAGTTTGTGTCCTTCCCATGTGGTTTGTGCACACACACTTGCTGGCTGTTTGTGTAGTTACTGCTTTTGTGCACCTTGCACACCACAGACCTGTAATAATCACACCCTTTTCATTTCTAGCCTTTCCAGTCTTGCTGTTGAATCCCATCTCAAGCACGTATTTATATGTGTGTGTGAGGTCTGAATCTAATAAATTATCTGGGGGTTTAATTTATTCTTCCAGACTTTTATTTGGCTTATCTTCTGATTTTTGTCCAGCTCAGGTGACAATACTGCCATTGACAATGTGTTCCACTTCCCACGGCATCACATCATATTATGTTGTGAGTCTCCAGTTTGCTAAGATACATGAAGAACTTGTTTTAAGCTTTCTCTTCCTCTCCAGGACATGGGTCTTACTGTGAGAAGGAGCAAGGCCTCCTTTGGAGTGTGAAGTAGGAGAGAGGTCTCAAAATACAAAGGAGAAGAGAATTGGAAAGCCAGCACCATGCTTTGGGACAAAAAAGTGAATTAAAGATTAAGGAAGAAAGGATTGAGGTGAAGGCAAGAAAGAACAAAGATGCAAGGCAGATAACTGTACCAAAGGTGGAGATGGAGTGACAGTGAGCCAGAGGGCAGGGATGAGTTGTTAAACTAGAATAAGCTGGTGAAAGACAGTTGTGTGCTTGTGTCTTAAAGTGAGAAATGTTTTCAAACACTGGTTCCCATAAGAGCCTTATGACTCCACACACTTTTCCAAATCATGTTCCTGCGTTTGAGGAACTACTGTCCAAGGCATGCTTGGCAAATGAGGGAAAGAAGGAAATTACCTTGACCAACTTTAGCACTTCCCCTTTAAAGCAGCTGGACAGGGAGGCCAAAGCACATGGAGAGCAGCTGTGCAGAACCTGGGTATAACCCAGGGCATGGACTGAACTTAATTGCTTGCAAGGGATGGTGACTTAGATGGCTGAAGAATAGGAGGCTGGAGAGCAAGAATCAGAATAAACAAAATTTGCAGTGACCCAATGAGCTGTGGAGGTTTGGTGTTAAGGAAGGAGAGAAAAGAGCTTAGCTGCACTTCATAGAGATTGAGCCTGAGATATCAAAAAGACAGCCCTTGAAAGTGCATGTGAACCTGGGGTTAAACTCTAGAAGTTGCAGCAGAGATTTTCTCAAATACAACCTCCAGGCTGTGTTTGAATTTGTACCATCTGTGGGGGAGAGAGCACTGCCTGGTTAGTTAGAAACCTCCTTTTTCACTGTTACTAAATTTATGAAATTGTGTGCTAATTAGTGTATGATTTATAAATTTACATAACTGCATGCTACATAAGACAACACAGAATATTGAATGAGGTGATTTAAACTAGCAGAAGCAATGTAGTCTGCTCTGTCTGGGTGGCTTTCCTCTGGAAAATGCCTCTCCCAATGCAGACCTGCTCCCTGCATCATTGGAAGGCTTGTCAGCTCACAGCGACAATAAATGTTTTACAATATTGTGACTCCATGTAGCTGAGACATCTAGCTCGAGCATCTCTGGCATAGCTGTGTAGCAGAGCTTTCATGGTGATCCCTGACTAGCGTGTTCAAAAGCAGAATTCAGCTAAAAACAGCAAGAAACCCAACTTGGCCTGGCCAGTGTTGATGCTTGAGGACTCCTGCATTTGTTAATGGGCAGTGGAAGAGCATCCCAGCTCCAGGAAAAGGATGGGCTGTGGGGGAATTGGATTTGTTTCCCAGCTCTGAGGAAGCCAGTTTGCCTCCCTTCACAGCATGCTATGGGTTCTGTGCTGAACTGTGTTTAGCACCATGTCTGAGAGAGGCTGTTACCTATACCAGTGCCCACAGCAGCAGCTACTGGAGGTATCCACCAAAATATGCCTGTGAACTGCAATGTGTAAGAGCAGAAACATATGGGCCAGACATTCCTATTGAACAGAAGGTGAAGCTCTCAGGCTTCATGTATTTTGAGGCTTGAAGGGGTCATTTGAGGCATTGGGGAGCTAAAGTGGAGAAACTCAGATGTCACTAAGAGGTGAAGTCCTGACATATGTGAGAGATGCCCAGGTGGTCCTAGCAGGTGACCTAATCCATGAGCTGCAGTGAGAGCCCAGTTTCCAGATTCAGGATTCATCCTGAGTATGTAAAACAAAATAATTTTCACTCAAAGCATTCAATAACCACTGTGAGTTCATTCTTTTTGCTCTCCTGTCTACAGACAAGAGGAAAGTGAAAAGCTGGAAAAAATGTATATTTCCTGGTTGCTTACTAGCAACTACATTAAAACCTTGAAGCGTGGGTTTGATTAAAGCACTTGCCCAAACACAAGGTGTTGAGTGTTGTGAGCATTACGAACAGAGTGGGAACTCTCCTCTCCTACACCTGATAATGAAGGAAAGGACAAGATGAATTCACAGAAACAAAATCTAGTTCATTCTTGAATTAGAGATGACTGCGAGGAAGTTGCATTGAAATTTTAAAAGTGCCTTGTCAAGATCTTCCAGCATGCAATTATTCTTGCTGCTACAAAACTGCCTTATTTTGAGGCTGAGGTTATCTACCTGAATTTCCAGCTGCTGGGCTTTGTTGTGCCTCTAGAAGGAGGATTACAGAGTTGCCATGTTGCCAGACTGAGTACCCCAAAGGCAGCGATAAACACCTGGTCGAGACTTCTCTTTGTTGAGATGGCATCCCTTATGCCTTGTGTCCTAGTGTCTTTTTTAGCCCCTGGGTGACTTGGAGGGCCTGTTTCTGAACTTTCTCTAGCATTTGTGCATCTTGAAAGGTTTACACTGGAGCAGGATACCCAGTTCCAGTGCTGCTGATATGGAATGGTGACAGTGTGGCCTCATTTCTGCACACCCTTTCCTCTTTTTGCCACTTTCAGAAGCGCTTTTTTTTTTTTTTTTTTTTTTTTTTTTTTTTTTTTTTTGTGGGGGGGGGGTTTTTTTTTTTTTTTTGGGGGGGGGTGTGGTGGGTGTTTGGCTGAGTACCAGGTCTGGTTGCATTTCAGATCATGGTTCTGTTTCTTGAAGCAGGAATTGAAAGAAGTGAAGTGAAGACAAAGAAGTGAAACCAGGAGACTCTGCTAAATTTAGAAGAGTTGAGAAGGAAAGAATAATGTGCAGTAGAAATACCAAGTAGGAAAAAATAGATTGCAGGACTCAGTTTGGGATGGAGCATGAACTTGTGGGTCCAGTACCTGTGAACTCAGACACCTTGATAACAATCTGCCAGACACATTCTTGATGGGATGGGGGAGACCCAGACAACACAAACTCTCAGAAGGAGAAGAGTGAACAAAGCACAGGGCAGTGATAGCAACAAAAACAGATGAGAAGACTTTTGAGCTGGTGGGGAGGCAATGACATCTCTGAATTGCAGAGGAAATGGCTCCTTGTCAGTGGAGCTGGTGCCCCTCTATTTGCACTTGTGCCTTTAGCACAGGGATCTCATTACCAGAGAGCTTACTGGCAGATTGGAGAGATCACAGTGAGGAGTAATAAAAATGATCAGGGACTGCTATAATTGACATAATGAGGAAACAAGATGAGAAGAGTCAGATATTTATAGCATGGGTGAGAGAGACAATTAAAAGGTGGTATGGGAGATGGACTGGATGACCTGAAAGCCTTGTCTGCTTCTAATAACTCCTTCTCGTCTGCTGAACAGAGGACCTGAATTCACCGAGGCTGTCAATCTGACTCTTAACAACCCTAACTTCCTGTGTTGAAAAGCTCAGGTGGGTGTACTCTGGCTGTAATGGCACTGTCAGGATGTCACTGGTGCTGTGCTTTGTTTAAAAAAGTAGTCATCACCCATGTTGTGGAAAAAAATTGACATGCTGACAGTAAAGAGAAAAGAATTAGGCCTTCATAAAGTAAAAAGTCATAGAAAACCTTGCTGAGGGAAGGGGCTGCCTGGGAAGGGCTGCCTGTTGTTCAGCTGATGATGCCAAGCTCTTTCTGCTGCCTGGAGGGCAGCCTGTGGAGGAGGAAGGTCCATGGGGAGGGAGAAGATGTGATAAATTTTCTCTGTGAGCTGGCACCCAGCTGTCCATGCAGCTGAGCAAAATCACTGCTCCCCAGGACGCACAGATGTGCACAGGCTGTTGTCCCCAACAGCTGCTGAGCTCCACAGACAGCTCTCGGAGCAAGTTCTGGGCCAGGCAAAAACCTGTCAGTCCCACTGATGGCTATAGCCAGGTGTGGGGTTTTTATTCCCTTCCTAGTTCATCCATGTGTATTCTTGCACTGGGGCCAGGGTCAGTGTCCAGGCAGGTTTTTAGAGCCCTGTGTTTGCTCTAGACTTGGGAGACTACAGCAGGATTGGAGGCAGCCAAGCTGGAGACATCTCAGCTCCTGGGTTGCAGTCAAATTAAAACACTGCTGTGGAAAGCAACAGGGCTGTGTGTGTTGGAGGCACTTTGGGGAAATATCAGAGCGGTGCTTGTTGAGTCTGGTGGTGGAGTAGCCGCTCTGTTTTAATGATACCTGTGTGCAAAGGCCACAGCTGCTGTCATCCGTTTCACATTAGTCTGACTTTCACAGAGCAGACATAGCCTAGGGTGGTGGAAAGGAGAGAAAGGTGACCAAGAAAAGTAAAAAAAAAAAAAAGCCATTCATTTTTCACCGTTTTTTCCATCCCTCTGAGCTGCGGTACCAGTCTGTGGCTGAGCAACAGTAATCTTATCCAGCGCACTGTTGATTTAAGCCTCTTGGATTTATATAACTTTGGAAATGGTAAACTATATTAATTTGCTGTGTTTTCAAGGGAAAGTTATTTATTGAGAGACATTTTTAACTCAAGTGCCAGGAGCCTTAAATCATTATAATAAATTCATGCTATTCAGGGTTTCTTACATTGTAATAAATTTGTTTTAAACATGAATGAGGAGATCCATGATTTCTTTAATATACTGTTATGTATTTCCTTTCAAAATGACACAGCTCACTATATCAAGTGAGAGAATAATAGTGAGAGATTTACAGCACTTAAGAATAACACAGCCTGGGAATGTGACATGTGAACCAACACGGGGCAGGGGGGCTGGAAGGTGCGGAGAGCCCACCACTGCTCCTGGCGGCCCTGCCCAGGGTTAAACAGCAGCAACGGGTCAAGATCAGTGAGTGAAACACAGCTGGGTGGGAGGCTCCACAACATGGCCTTGTATTTGCTTCCCATTTTAATGTGCAACAAGCACCTGAGAGGTGACAAGGATCGTCTGCGGAGACCTGGGAGGGTGACTGCCCAGCAGCTGCCTGACTGGGATGCGCCCTGAGCCAGAGGTTTGCTTGCTCCCTTTTACCAGGGACTCATCCCCTCTGGCTGTGCAGGTGTGTGGGGAGCAGACCCCTCAGTGGTGGCCAGTGGCCCTGGAGTGTGGTGAGGTAAGTACCAGGTAAGCGCTCAGATAAATTTCAGTCTCTGTTCTTAATCCCTGACCTCCCATTGAACTCCTGCTGACCCTTTTGCTCACTGTTACACACATGGACAGCTGTGACCACAGGACAATAAAACTTCAGCTGGCTTTACATCAAGTCCTCCGAGCTTCACAGGGAAGAGGAGCTGGCACAGCCACAGCCTCAGTGGTGTCAGCATCCGAGGGCTGAGACAAAGCCACTTTGGCAGTACAGTTCTGGCTTTTTTGGGAAGCAGAGCCCCTGTGCCCCATGTAACATCTGCTCAACTTGTGTCCCAGCTTCATGTCATCATGGAGTGCTGCAGAAATGAGGTCTTATGTTTATGCTGACCTTGGGATCGGGGTTGACTGGGGCAAGGCATCACAGTGCCCAAACTACAAAGGCAAATTTGTTTTCTGGTGTCTAATGAGACCAGTTACCCCCCTGAGATACCTAAAGACCTTCCAGCTCCTCAAGGCACGGCCTTGCTGTAGAGACTTGAGGAGTTGTCCTGCCATGATGTGAAAGCCCCTCTGGATGCCTGTGCACAGAGCCAAGAGCACTTCCCTGGCTGTGAAGGGGTAATAGGGCTTTAGTGGGTGCAGCTGTAGCAGAGGGTAATTAAATGCTGCTAGTTCCTGGGGGAAGGGGATGGTCCTGCTGCTACTCCTCACCTGGCTGCAGGTCAGGTGTAGGACACCGAGGACTTCAGCTGCCCAGGGAGGGGGCTGATGGTGCACTGAGGATATCTGTGGGCTGTTGGCATCACGGGGTTGGACAGCTCAGGAAAGGGGAGGAGGGGACGGGGGAGGGACTCTTGTGCTCAGAGAAGTGATGGCAGGACCTCATCTGTCAGCGCAGAAAAATGTCTGGCTAATAAACTTGCCAAACGTCTCTAATAAAGGGCTGGATGTGTTATCATGTAGAATGGTTTTATAGGGGACAGCCATAAAACGTGCACATTGCCCTTTAAAATGCCAGGACAAGGATTGATTCCAGCAGGGTGGAGGGAGAGGAGGAGGGGAAATGAGGCTAATTGGAAAAGGGGGATAAATCCAGGGGCTCATTTCTCTGCTGTGGGTCCCTAGGGTGTCAAGGAGTAGTAACAAAGGGGAATTCACTGCCTTATGGCCTATGCCCAAGCCTGGGCTTCTCTGCTGCGTCCCCACCACCCTGTGCAGTGCTCGGGTGTCCTTTCTGGCATTTGTTCCTGCTGCAGGACTCTTGCTCCTCCTGACACCCAGCCCAGGGAAAGCTGTGGAGATGCCTCCATCAGCCTCCTCCCCATCTATGCTTTTCCTTTTAATCCCAAGAGTCCAACACCCATTTCCTCCTCCTGCCAGTTCTGGTAGCTGTGCCCTCCCTGCCTGCCCAGTGGTCCCATCACCAGCTCATCACTCCCTCTCCTTCCTGGTGATTTCAACTGCCCTGAATGTGGGAGTGCATCACTGCTGAGAGATGAAACACAAAGGCTGGGACAGCAGTTTTGTGTCCCCTGTTGCAGGGACAGGGACAGGGCACAGCCTGTCCTGGGCATGCAGGTGTGTGTCTGTGCTTTGAGCTCTGCTTGAATAAACAGGAGAGAGGAAGCTGGAGGGAGGCCCAGGCTGTGTTTAGTAGCAATCAATAAATATATTGTACTCCAGCTCACTTTTAATACTGCAGAAAACAGGCAGTGATTTCACTTAATAAATGTAGACAGTATTGCAGAGCTACAAGAGCATCTATCGTGTAACACAGAATTTCTGCACCACAGGGCTGCACGTGACCACTGCTCGGTACTATCCACAGCTGAGGCCCATCATCTGCCATGGGCAGAGGGGCCAGCCTCTGCTTTTTCATTTTCTTCTTTCAATTTCCCTGGACAGAGACACTGGGCAGCCAAACCTCCATGAGATCTGGTGCAGGGAGAACTAAAAGAACCCCAATCTCCCCAAAGTCACTGAAAACCTTGTGTATTTGACCACTGGGTGGAAGGTGGGTAGGTACCGGAGAGATGGAAAAAGAAAGAGCCAGGAAAAGCCAGAATTTTGTTGGCCAGGGCTGCTTCAAAGAAGTTTGTCAGTGTGCATTTGTTGGTATGTGGCAAATCTCACTTGTCTGCCCACTCTGTGCCTATGGCACTGCTGGATTTCAAATTTGCAGGGTCCCTGGCAATTCCCATTGGAGCTGGAGGTGACACCCTTGGAAGGGAGGTGGTGCACACCCACGTTCCCTGGCTCTGAAAATGCTCTTTGGCTACCCATGGTGATGGACAGAGATTTTGAATTCTCCAAGCTGAATGGTGCTCAGGTTCAGGTCTTTCATCCTTGTTCCACAGTTGTGAAGTTCAGAACCATGTCCAGCCTCCTGAGGTCTGGATTTGCTTCTTTGCTCCCTCTTGGCTCAGGCCCATCTCTACTGCACTCACCACAGTGAAATTTTCATGGAACACAGTTTTAGTTCTGGATTTGTAATTAAATTTAAGGGCTGGTAAATTTTGCTATGAACATTTTTCTGGCTCTCCTCCTAAGCATTTGGTCTGTTCAAATAGTACTTAGTGTTTTGCAGATGCTGTTGGATGTTAGACTGCCAACCACAAGTATGAAAAAAATGTGTGATTTGGAAAAATACTAATGCATTTGAGGTCTTGTTTTTGCTTTTATTATTACGCTTCAAAGCTTTTTCCAATGTTTTTTCAGTTATAAACTTACTTGGCATGTGGGAATATCATCCTAGCACTTGACTTCAAGAGCTGTGACCTTTCCACTTCATCAAACTTATGATCAAAACATGGGCATGGCAGCACTGCCCATAATTGCTTTCTGAGTTAAGACATTTCCTCCAATCTCCAGTAATAAGGAAAATGAAATCTTCAGGTGGGGTTTAGTAGTTCACCCTGAAAGAGTTCCATCTCATTCTAAACATTAAGCCACGTAGTGATTTCTGGGCACCTCTCTGGTTTGACACCCGTGGGAGAATTAACTCAAATTCATTTTTAAAGGGGATTAATTAAACTGAATCAGGACTCTGTTTCAACACTCAGAATTAAGATGAGTTGAAGTAAGACCCCTTCAATTAACCAAAAGAGATGAGAGACCTCTTTGACATCAAGTGAACGTGCCTGAGAAGCTGCTGGTGTGGTGTGACCAGTCCTTTTTTCATATATTTAATTCAGACTAAATGATGTATTGTAGACAAACCCTGGGATGTTAAGACTGGCTATGATCACAAAGGGAATATCTGCCTTCCCAGGTGTTTTGTGAGGGGACACAAGGTGTGTAAGATGCAGGCTGATCTATAAAAAGAGACAATCAGTCTTAGTCTGGTCAGAGTCCAGTGACATCGTGGAGCTTTCAGAGGTTTAGCAACAGGTGTACTCCTTAAAAAAGAAATAATTGCAAGTCATTAATCAAGGATGGGAAATCTCAATAGAGAAGGTAAACTGGAGATAAGAGCTCCAAAACTTTTGTTTGACTAAGTTTTGTACCATATCTCTTTGACTGGGGTCTCTGTTAATTTATGGGGAGGGGAGAGGTTAAAGTTTAATCAGCTTTTGTGTACATTGGGAAAAATTTTACTTTTGAGTAAAGACTCAGACTCCTTCAGCTAATTAGATACCAATGTGATGTGTGCACTATGTACACTTCTGACAGTTTCTTTTTCTTATCTCTGCCATCAGTTACTTGGCTGTGAAGTCTGATGTCTGAAACTCTGCCAGGATTTCTGAACGGAATCCTTCATGTGGGATTTCTCCACCTTTTAGTTCCCGTTTCAGGATGTAAGAAGTTTTCTGTTTACTTTTATCTTTTTCTTTCCCTCCTTTCTGGTTTCTTCCAGCTTGGGATCTGACGCATGATTTACTCTCAATGCCTTGGAGATGCTCTCTAAGTATCCGTGGGCACTTCTTTTTAAGAGGAGAACTGGCCAACTCACTTTCCTGCAGCAGAGGGGTTCAGAGTGTAGTGAGAGTAGGGGAAGCTGATGAAATTGTTCCTTCAAGCTTTGTGCCAGTGTGTATTCATACGGGATTTTCCCAATATCCAAATAAAGCTGTTATATTCTCGAGTGGGGTGTCTAAGGAGCATCCTGTGGCTCAGAGCTCAAGATCCACCCATGGCATGAATGTTCCAGTGGGCCTCAGTGTCAAGTCCAGCTGGGAAAGGACAAACCCCCACCATGCCACACCAAAACCCACATGCATGTCTCCTGATCAATAACCTATCACGCAGTGTAAGACACCAGAGGTGCAGCAGAACTGCCTAAGTGCCCCCTAGAAAATGCCAGGAAGAGGTCTGGGCCAGCCTTTGTGGTCCTTTGGAGAGCTAGGGCAGCCAAGGTGGCACATGCTAAGGACACTGGGGAGCTGTGCAGGTGGTGGGTTCTGGCAGGGTCTCTGAAATCCCTGAGTGGGGAGTGCTGCACTGACAAGTTCTTTGAAGGGCTGGGCGTGCTAAGGACAGCCTGATGCGCTCGTTATCCTGAGCAATTCATTAAAAGTCCTTTAGCAGGTCCTGTGGGAGCTTGAACAAACCCCACAGGCCACTGCCTGCTCTCACACAGGCCTGAGGATCACACAGCCTCTCCTGGGTCAGTGCTGCTGAGCTGGTGCAGTGTTCTTCCACACAACACTGAGCCTGGGACTGAAGGACACGTGAGGATATCCTGTGGGTAAGAAGAGGTGCAGGAGGCAACTTCCCAGGAATAGCCTGAGAATTTGTGTTTTTGCTGGTCAGGGCAGGGAAGCTAGGGACCTTCCTATCCCTTTACTAAAGGAACAGCACAGAGTTTTCTGAGCTGGAAAATTAAACTCTTTACATCAGAGAAATCCAAAGCCAGGAATTAATTTTGGAAGAAGAGTTCCCTATTTTACAAACTCCAGCTGCATCTGAACAGGTTCAGTGTGGCTTTGCTAAATGCTTCTCTGAGCTCTGACAATCTTTGGAAAGGAATGTGGTCCTCCCCGCCAGCTCCCCAAGAAGGTGAGCGTCAGCATGGGATGTGATTTCTACAACTTCTGCACAAAGCAGCTTAGCAATGGGCTCACTGGCTGGTGCAAAAAGCTTCTAGTGCTCCACTTCATTGCTCTTTCCTGAATGTCAGCCACGACTCTGCAGAAAATTGTTTGCAAAAAGGCAAATGAGCCCAAAGAGAAGATGGTAAATGTAGCCTTGCATTATACTGGGGATTTTTGGGGCGAAATGTACTCCTCTTCCTCTAATATTAGCACTGTCCTGGCCAGGGTGTGCTCTGGGTCATATACTTCAGGGGTGAAATTATAATTTTCCCACTTCCCCTCACCTACCCCTGAATGGGATACACCTGCTTGGCATGTGGGGCTGTACCAAGACAAAACATGAAATCCTACACGTTAATCCAATGTTCTCACAAATGCAACTGGGGCCAAAATCTGTTGTATTTACTGTTAAAAGCTGATGTTATTTTTCTTCCTTGCAGAAGCAGTTGATTAACCAAAGGCTGCTCACATGGAGTTTGCCTTGAGATGAGGCTAGAAAAACAGAAAGCCTGGATAGGGCAAGGAGTTGGGAAGCAAGAAGAAATTTTCTCAGGTTTGCAGACTGGGATGTGAATTGCTAAAGATTTAAGGAGCCTTGCAGTCAAGGGGCTTAGCTGAAAATGTTTCATTTTGACACAGAGCACACAGACTCATTACAGCCTGCTTTCCAATTCTGATTGCCACAGAAAATTTCTTGGAGGAAAGAGCCATTCCCAGGAGTATTAGGATGCTGGAATAGACAGAGGTGTGATGACAGAGCAAGGGTGGTGAAGCTGGCTGTGTTACCAGAGAGCAGAGGCATTGGTGTCTGATTTGGATCACAGGATGACTCAGGTTGGCAGGGACCTCAGGAGGTCTCTGGTGCACCCTCCTAAAGGCACGGCCAGCTGTGAGATGGGACCATGTTTTGATGGTTCTTATAAACCTTCAGGGATGGGCATGCCATAGGTTCTGGGATGGATAAGCTGTCTGTACAGCTTTACCAATGCTTGACTTTCTTCATGGGGAAGAATCTTTTTCTTATATCCATCCCCAACATGTCTTTTCTCTGAGCATAGCTCAGAGTAATCCCCTAATTCTGGCATCACTTGCAAATTCTCATCCTCTCTCCAAGTTGTTGTTGAAGAAGTTGATCCAGACTGGTCCCAGAATACACCACTCCAGTACTCCTTTTGTCTCTGGCACTTCAGAGATCTGCTTGAGAAATTGATTTTTTCCCTCCTTCTGTGTCATGTGCCATGGGCTGTGGGGATACCCCAGATGTTCATCGCATGGGCTTGGCTCATCCATACAAAGCCACAAAGATCCTTTTTTTTGTAATAGTTAACATCCATAAGAGCTATCCATCCAGCTAAAGGTGAGGGCTATTTTCATCAACTATTTGCCTTTCCCCTCTCACCCTCATTCCCTCTGCTCTCCCACCGGCAAACAGAGGGAGAAGAATTGATCATTGGAGTCCAGCTGGGGAAAACCAGCCTGAGCCATAACTAGGTGAGGCAGTCTTTATTGGGATCAGAGGGTTATGGAAAACAGAGTGCAGAAATGCTAAGAGGAAATTACAATTTCTCTCTTTTAATTTTTTTTTCTCCCTCTCCTGTCACTGGTTTTTCCTCCTAGGTGTTGGGGTCTTTCCAGAGGCAATCGTTACTGTTAATGATTTTAGCTTGTTGGCTATTATCACATTTGTGCCTGGGGACTGCAGCTGGCTATCTGGGCTCTGGCAGGCCTTGACAGCAATCAGCTCCTTCCAGCTTCACACTAATTTTCTCGGGGGAGCTCAGAAGAAAATACTTTCTCGTTCACTTTTCCCTCTCTTCCTGCGTGTCCCTCCTGTCCCGCTTTCCTGCCTCCCTTTCCTGGGAGTTCTGGCCCAGGAAGGGGGCTCACAGGGGAGTCTGGTGGAGAAACCCACGGCGAGGTATGGGGCATTTGGATGTATCAAGGGGGGAAACATCTCCAGGGAAGAAGCACCCCAGCTTTTGTTACCCAGGCCGTGTTTGGGCCCAGGTTTGCATCGCTGCTGATGCCCCAGCTGTTACAGAGACAAGGAGAGATCATGGTGGTTATTTCATGAAAAGTGTACGTGGATCTTTTTCAGTGGCTCAGCCTGAGCACAGAGCTTTTACAGCCTTGAGTTTAATATTCTCTTTTTTCCCTCCATCATCATTTTATATTATTCAAAGCAAATCAGACAGCCTTTGAAGAGCAGCTCAAAACCTTTTTCTTTTCTTACCTTCTTTTCTTCTTCTTCCTCTTTTTTTTTTTTTTTTAAGGCAGGAAAGAGTGGGAGACACCTGGTACATTTTCTTTCTCTATTCAGTGATTTTATTCATTGGGGAAGAGATCGTTTGCATCTTGTTCTTTAAAGGAGCGTAAAAGGCAGGTAAGAGCTGTATTTCTAAAAGCCCCAAAAGAGAGTGCTTTTCTGTAAGGTTGACCACCATCTTCCTTGCACTGAAAGCAGCCTACCTGGTGAAAATTCGACTACTCATGTGGGGAAGGGCTCTGGTCTGGAACCACTGTTACACTCGGAGCTGCTTAGCAAAATCATTGCTCTGAGGCATTCCAGTGACTGTCCAGACTAATCTGGCAGGCTGAAAATCTCCAAAGACTACAGAATCTGGTGAAGTGACCATCAGGAAACATGTTGCCTTTGTGTAAGTTGCCTTTTGGAGGGTTTTTGGTGGTGGGCACTGCATTAAAAAGGAGATCTTTTCCAAGGAAAAGTGTTTTTCCCACTGTGGAAACAGAAGCAGAGGTCTGAGGCTGCAGCTTGTCAGGTGTCAAGGTGTCTGCTTTCACAGCTGTCCTGGGACCCCCCAGGTGCCTGGTAAAACCATCTCCCCCACAGCGTGTACGTGACAGCTTCATCCCTGCTGAAACTTGGGTTCATGAAGGCTGAGAGAGGGTCTGCAAAGGGATTTTACCCAACTCCCCACTGAGACCACTGAGACACTGGTGCTCAGTGGGCATTTTCTCAAAAGAGCCATTGCCACCTCAGTCAGAGTTGAAACACACTCTGAAATGTAAGGTTTTAATGAGTTTACAAACGCCATGCTGTCACGTTGTCCCCCACCCCTTACAGGTGGTAAGGGCACCATGTGGCATTGACAGAGGATGTCCTGCATGCTTTTGTTTAGTTGCCACCCTTCTTTTCTCCCAGTTTTGCACAGAAAAAAAATCCCTGACAAAGAGTCATCTTCCCTATCAGCTCTCTTCTTCATGCCTCCTTGCTCCCTCTTAAGGTCCCCTGCTGGGGGCTGTCCCAGGGCACATGGTGACTCCACATGGGGGTGGGGGGCAAGCAGAGATCACCAGTGCGCTGAAAATGTGGAGACGTGGAGCTTCCTCTGGATCTTCCCTGTGCTGCTCAGGACCTTCCAGGCCTGCCCAGCTCTGCAGCTCTCACCACTCTGAGAGGTGCATAAAACAAGTCATCAACCCCAAAGGTAATGGCCTCTCTGGGCAGGCTGCCAGTCATTTAATGTCTTCGCTAATCATCTAGAAGTGGGAATAAACAACATGTTAGTGAAATGTGTGGGTGAAGCTAAACTGGGAGGAGCTACAGGGGCTGGTTTGGACAGTGGAAGTAAAACAAAAAGATTTGGGGAGGCTAGGAAGACAAGCAGGGCATTATGGCTTGATGTTTGGCTTGGGAATAATGTGAATACAAGTGAGCAGGGAAGCAGAGATAAAAGGCCACGTGAGGGCATTAGGTGCCTGGGGATGAAGAGCAAATGCAGCTTCTATCTGTCACACAGCTCTGCTGCATACTCCTAAAAGTGGGGACATAGCAGTCTGTGTCCGTGGAGTGATGGGCACAGCAGGATACCTCTGGAACAGTGTGTGATGCCTTTGGCCAGGAAAGTGTGGGCAAAACCAGCAGCAAGGTGGAGAATGAGTGAAGTCATAAAGAATGACTGAAACACTACAAAAAGGTCTGTGCCCCACATGAGTGGCCTTTGATGGAAGGCCTTTGAGTGAAAAACACTCTCAAGTCTGTCTGAAGTAGCAGCACATGAGGGGGAGGGAGTTACTTGAACAGAAAGGAGGCTTTTTACTCAAATGCATTATGTTAGTTCCTGATGGCAGGGTCTGCTGACCATGGGTTAGAGGAAGAGTTCACTTTACTTGGTTTCCTTAACCCAGCTAACTGGGGGCCAAGAGGGGACCCAGTGATTCCCCAAAGATTCCCCTATGGGCAGAGCAGAGGAAAATGCTTTGTGGCAGTGCTAGAACTGGAACAAACTGGTGTAAGTGTGCCTTGTATGAGCAATCTAGAGGTAGTTTTCCAGGCTTTTGTGATGATGGCTGGCAACATCTTGATCTGGAAAAAAAAAAAGGAGCAAAGAAGGAGCATGTTCTGAAGATATCCCTGCTAGCACTGGAAATTTTTACAGTGCTAATAGCAGGCCCCTGCAAGTCCTGTGTGGACAGGATAGTCTCTATCTATCCAAGGAGGAGGTGGCCAACAGCCCAAGGGGCCAGTGTGGAGGCATTGGAAATATGAATAGAGATCAGTCAAAATTGTCTGAATTAGAATTTTCAAGTGACATTTCTGTTGACATTTTTGCCAGATATTGGAAGATTCTGAATGTTCCAATTCCCTTTCGCCCTTCCTTCCCTTCAGCTTTCCCTGGCACAAAAAGAAAAAGAAATCATCATAGTAAAAAGCACATGGATGAATATTTAATGAAAATGTGCAGCCAATTCTCTGCTCTGTTCACTACAGAATAGCAAGGTACCAAAGTGCCTTTGCCTGGGTCTGAGGTTCCTCCTCAGGAACCTCAGGCTTCATAGATTGCCTTGGGTTCATTTCATACTTGGTTGGGTTACTAAAAATATTTTCTGAGTTCCTGAGTTGAACGTAAAGTTTTCCCACACCTCTGTAAAGTTCCTTAGAGGAATTTTCTAAGAGAAGCATATGAGAACCTCAAGAGTCTGAGTTGTGGAGATGAGTTCTCCTGTAGGGAGTTAAAGTTCTGTGCCAGAGCAAGTGAGATGACAGACTGAAATCAGTCAGTAAGTTTGTTAGCTCATCTTTCAGTAGGAAAACAGAAGGAATTTGTGATACAAGGGGTCTGAAAGGAGATTGACCTAAAATTCAGTCCCAGATGTGGACTCACTGATTCCAAACCAAGCGATTTTAAGAGGAGTAAGGGGCGGCAAAGGCTTACTTCAAGAAAATGGTCCAAATAAAGATATCAGAAGCATGCCCATTAGAGAAGGACCTACATGTGTGAGGAATTTAAAGGCAAAACAGAGTGGGAGATTTACTAGGAAAGGCAAGAAAACCACCTCTCTCATCTTTGCTCCTGGCTCAGGTCTTTCCATGTCCACCCTACTCTGATGCTTTTGCTGCTCTCTCAGGGAGGGAAAATAAAACAAGTCATCAGCCCTGGAGATCACAGCCTCCTGGGCAGGCTGCCAGTTGTTTAATATTGCTGCTAATGATCTACAAGCAGAAGTAAACAGCATGTTAATGAAATGAGTGAAAGAGGCTGAACTGGGGGAAGCTGCAAGAGCTGGTTTAGAGAGGAAATTAAACACAAAGGTTTGGGAAGGGTAGAAACTCACCAGGGAGAATCAGGACAGAATTGGTTTGGGGGTGGTTCAAGGGGATATAACAGTTGGAAGAGCAAGGAAAAGAAGGATAGAACAGTGCTAGGAATTTTGCCCAAAGTGAGTGGCTGGTAAAGGCCCTCAGTAGGAATGAGGAGACAGCTCTGGGCAAGAGATCAGGAGTGGAGGTTGCCCATCAGAACTGCAGCCCAGCCTGTTGCCTCCTCTCCACCATGGTGACTGCCCATAGATTTACCTCTCATCAGAGAGAGCCTGACTCTGAACAGAGCACAAAACTGCTCTAGCCCAAGCTCTTTTCCATAATACAACCAAAAGGAAATGTACTTGCCTGGTGTGGTTGCCTGGGATTGAATCAGGGAGCCTTGAGCCTAGCCCAGTGAGCCAGCTGTGAGGAGTGCAAGCTTTATATTAACATAGCAGATCTGGGACTCACTGGATTTATGGATCTTGCTTGTCTTGAGGTATTGGGAGATGGGAGCTCTCACCAGTGCCACTCCCCCGAGCTAGCAGTGGGATGAATTTGTTAGCATCTAGTCCTTGTATGGCCTGCAGGGAGGGGAAGTCACTTTGAATAAATGGTCCCCTCCCCAACATTTCTTTTCTCCTGCTTTTTACCCCTCCCTCCCCCTCATTTGAAATTCATTGGCTCTAATTGCAGAGGTAGGCAAACTTTGGCTGCTTCTGAACTGCAGGTCTTCAAGGGGACTCGCACGCTAGACAGAGAGATGAATGATTTATTATTATATTATTATTTATTCATTTAAATTCATGAATGCTTATCCAAATCCAAAATTGCCCAATTTCATCCAGATCTGAATTTATAGATTTTCAGGCCAGATGGGACCGCTCTGATCAGCAGCCTGACCTCTGGCGTCGTGAGGGCCAGGGAACGCCACCTGGCAATTCCCACGGTGAGGGGAAGCTGCACCACTATGTAAATCAGCATTATCAAGCTCAGTGGCTTCTCTGAAATGGTCTCTAGTGGAATCTGTGCAATTGCCTGGTGGTTTGCAGCTCTGCTTCCCAGGACGTGGCTGTACATCACAGAAAAAGCGGTTTCTGCACTTCTCCCATGTCTGGGAGACAGCTGTGGGGAGGGGTACCAGCAGCAGGTAAGGGCCAGGGTTGTTAAAACACTACCTGGCATGTTTTTGGCACAATCTAGCTAGGATGCTCCAAAATGATGCCTAGACACAGCCTGGGAATTAGCACAGACTAGGCAGTCTTCCCTACAGCCGGGGATGGAGAAAAGGTGCATAAAACTAATCAAAGTCCCTATAGCACTAATATGAAAAAAGTTGCTTCGGCTACAGAGGCTTCCAGGAGCCCAATAGAACTGAAGTCCCCAGGCCAAGCATGGTGGCTCAGGGGAAGCCTTCATGGACATCTGAGCACAGACACCTGTGGTCTTTACTGTTCCCATTTCTTGTCTCCTCAGGAATATCCTTCTCAATTTCCTGAATTGTTTCACTGCCTGTGTTGAAGTCCCTGAACAATAACAGACCACTGGAACCTCAAAAGCCGGGTGGCAGTTTCTGTGGGTTGCCAGGGTTTTGAAAGGAATTTGGGGTGTGTTTGGGGAAGAAATTGGGAAGTCTCACAGGAAACATGTGAGTGATTAAAGGCAGATAAGTTTGATAAGAGGCAACCTCATAATGGGATCAAAGAGGGGGATAAGTACCCCATCTCCCAGAAGTTCATTAAAATGTGTCCGTCTATACCCCAAGGGGTTAGAAATCTGGCAGCAAAAACAAGATAAAGGAAACCTCACAGAGATTATCTTATTCTGTTTCCAAAGATTTAGTGGTTTTGCTGTAAACCAGCTACTTGGAAGGATTTCCCCCAGCTCCAGACACTGAAACATTGATTCCCTTCTCTTCTTTGCAGAAGGGCCTGGGAAGAGACCATGTCTGCTCACCTCTAGGTGAGCAGGTCCTGCAACCCTGGATAACAAGTTCAGGCTGTGGAGTGGGCAGGCAGGTTGAGTAGAGAGACCTGTTTTGCCTTCAGGCTATGTTCCCATCCTGCCAGAATTCTGGTTTATTTAGCTTTAATGAGAGGAAAACTCCAAGCTTGATGAAGTCGTCTTTTGTAAGATTGTATTTATCCTCCCAAGTCCATTAGATCTTCCTCATCCACCCAACTTGTGTTCTTATAAAGCATAAACTGGAAAAGGTCTGTGATACACAGGTTTGTAGGTGGTTCTCATGTCTCCTTCTCAAATCAGGCTGAGATTTGTTGCCTGCCACACGGCAATAATGATTCTGGTTGTTTGATCTCTCTGGTCTCATGGTGACTAGAGCTGGGATCAGCAAGAAAGACGAGCCAGCCTCGCAAAATGAATAATTGTTTTGAATATTTTTGCACACATGAAACACAAGCAAGATAGAAAGAAGAGACCCCAGTGGTCTATGCTGCAGTCATATCTCATGTGGCCCTTCAAAGGAGCTCCAAAGACTTCATACCCTCTAACTTTCAGAAATTCAAAGATCAACTTATCCAGGATCAAAAGACAGAAACATTTCAGTGGTCCACAGAAGCAATTAAAGATTAGAAGCATTGTGGCTTTCTTTTGCAATTCAGGCTGGTGAAATTGAAAGGAGGAGGGTGCAATCATCATCTGGATGTTGTCCAGGACTCTGAGGCTGCATCTATACCTGTAAATTAACTGTAGCTAGGTCTGCTCTCTTGTGCAGAGGCCAGCTGGCACAGGATATCCTGCATCTGTACTATTGAATTCTCTCACCCTCCAAAAAAGGGGAATTGCATCCAAATTGCCTACTGAGAATGGGCACTAGTCTGTGCTAATTCCCAGGCTGTGTCTAGGCATCATTTTGGAGCATCCTAGCTAGATTGTGCCAAAAACATGCCAGGTAGTGTTTTAACAACTTACAATACAGAAGATCAAGTTCTAATGTCCAGGGACATTTTCACAACTGTCCATTCAGGTGGTAAAGATATAGTACAGGAGTTTATTTTAATGTTTTAGCTGAGATATCTCTGGGTTCTGTGAGTGCTACTGGTTGGTCTCTTGTTCTCAGGTCCCCTCTGAAGGTCAGTGCACTACTGGGATCTTCTTGTTTGCTCACAGGTTTCCTCTGATCTCCTGGTTGCGGTGCTGCACATGCTTTTGCCATGCTGTGGTTAAAACAGAGGCAAAGGGGACTCAGGACAGAATCTGGCATTGTAAAGTACTTCTAAATAGCATTGAGGACACAGCAGGTATCAGACGTTGGTCTTTCAGATCTTCAGTGTCTTTCCAGACTGGTTTATGGAGAGACCTGGGGAGTGCTGAAGTAATCCTGGGGCACAGAGGTATCATGGAGGAAATGAGATTGAAACTGTCACTGCTGTAGACAATATTCATAACCATAAAGCCATACACTCCACAGATTTGGTGATTGTACCTTTATGTGCTATCTCAAAAGTCTCCCTTCCAAGAATGTTTCCCATCTTGTAGGAGAAGCTGGCATTATGGTGCAGGGTCTGGACTGCAGTGTGCTGTAAGCTGATGGCATCTCCCTGGTCCAAACCTGGGGTCAGATGAGAGGAGGATCACAAGTTTGGCTGTGAAAGCTGTGACGGTGTCTGTAAAAGGCTTTTTGGGAAGGAGTGGGGGATGAGCTGACCCCTCTCACCCTTGCTGACACCCTACACCCTGCTAATGGCAGCCAGGATGAGTTTCTGCTAATGCAAATGTTCACAGCTGTACGCTGGATGTTGCTGAGTGGATAATGGCTGATGAGTTTGCCTGTAGACAGTCACTCCACTACCAGTGTGTAATTAATTGCTATGTAAAGTGCTCTGAGATGCGGTGCTGCTGAAATGCTGGGTGTATAAATGCCATCCCCACACAAAAGGGAACAACATGCAAATTCTCTCAATATATTTTTAAATACGAGCATTTTTCAGCTGTTTGCTCTTTTGTAAAATTTATTAGGCCCCCTCCTGGGAACAGGGAGGCAGCAAGGGCAGCGCACATGGATGAGCTGGCTTCCAGGGGCTCTGACTGTTCATGCTGCTCAGCCCCAGACTCTGGGGGGTCATCTGTTTTTCTTCTGCTTTTCCCTTAACCACTGCTTAATTTTTGTTTCCCCTTTTGCGTGCTTGCTCGCACGGTGAGCTGCTGCCTGCCTGCCTGCCTGCCTGCCTGGGGAGGGCAGCAGGGAGGGAGAATGCTTTTTGTGCAAAGGGCAGAAGCTTGTAAGGGCTGCAGCCTCTGCTTCCTTGTGAACCAGAGAGGTTCATGTCCTGCTTCCTAAGAAAATGTGTTGTCCCAGCTGGATGCAACCCAGACAGGGGTGGTTTCAGGGAGCTGCAGAGGCAGCGGGTGTGATGACAGCAAAGGACAAAGCCCTGCCTGGCTATCTGCAGACATCTAGCACCAGCTCCAAGGAAGGAGTGGCAATGATAGAATGTCTTCCCCGGAAATAAGTCTGACACAATGAGGCTGACAAGTCTCAGCAAGGTGGCCTGAACGGAAGGCTATGAAATCTTGAGTGCTAGAGATTACGTGAAGAAGGCAAAATGACTCACTGCTTCCCGTGTGGCATAAAGGAGAGAACATCCAGTGAAAACATCACATAAAAGTTTAAAACAAAAAAGGGGAAGTAGTTTTTCTTGGGGCATAAAATCATGTTAGGGAATTCATAGTGACAGTGAACAACTAACATGCAAATGACTTAAAAAAGAAGAAGAGCAATTCAGGTCCACTGCTGACTGTAGGACCCAACAGTTTGGTTGCCATTCCTGCTCTTAAATATCCAGCTGCCAGAAGCATGGAGAATATGTGGGGGTGTGGATGTGTTGCAGTTCTTGCAGTCATTTCCTAGGTCTCTGTTGCTGTTAAATGGAGAGAAATAGGACATAAAGACTATATGGGCTGGAAATCTGTGTTTCTTTTATGTGCTGATATTTGATAGATTGAGCAATGGGTAGTTGACAGGTCTTGGACAGAAATTATGAGCAGGAAATCTGTTTAATGAGCACTTTCCTATGGCATTCCTGAGAAGGCAGTCATAACTTAGATGCAAATTAATGTTTCCATCAATGGTCTGGAAATACATAAAAACAACGCTGCTGGCTAAATTGTACAGATAACCTAAAGTTTGGAGGAGTGATTAATATGGCTTGAGGATGTGTGTAAAGGACATCAGCAGTCCAGGCATGTAGAACACATATTTCCACAGCATCAAACCAGGAGAGAGAATAGGAACCAGGAGGACAAGTGGAAGTATGGGCTGGTGAACATCAGCATCACAGAACAGCTGAGGTCGGAAGGGTTGGAAGGAATCTCTGGGGTTCATCTGCTCCAACCCCTTCTGCTCAGAATAGGGGGAGCCAGAGCAGGTTCCTCAGGACCATATCCAGTTGTATTTTGAATATGTCCAAAGACAGAGACTCTACAACCTCTCTAGAAATTTGTTGCAGTGTTTAAGCATGATCACAGTTAAAAAGAGCTTTTCCTTGCATTTAAATGGAATTTCCTGTATTTCACTTTGTGTGTCTTGGCCTTTCCGTGGCAACACTGAGAAGATTCTGGATCTGTCTTCTTTACTTGCACCCACCAGGTATTTATACTTATTGATAAGATCCTCTTAAGATCCCCTTCTCTTCAACATGCTGGCCAATGCAGCTCTCAGTCTTTCCTCACTCATCAGATGCCCCTATTTATTTGTAGTTTTTGTGGCCCTTTGTGGGACTTATTCCAATAGGCTGTTCACTGATATTGGTGACAGAGCTGCACACAGCACTCCAGGCCTGTCCCACCTTTGCTGCGTAGAGGAGAATGATCTCCTCTCTCCATCTGCTGGCAGTGATCAGCCTAAGGCAGCCCAGGAGCCTGTTGGCCTTGTTTGTGACAGGGGCACATTGATGGCCCGTGCTCAACGTGGTGTTCACCAGGACCCCCAGGTCTTTCTCTGCCAAGCTGCTTTCCAGCCAGCCAGTCCCAGGGTGCAGAGTGTCTCTGGAAGGCAACGTCTCTGAAGGTGATTAAGAGGTCCTAAAGCAAGGTCCTGTGTCTGGACCTGTATTCTCAGCATGGTGGTGGGACCAGCTGATGTCAGCTTGAAGGAGACCGATGAAAGGACAGGTCTCATTTTACCTTTGGAAAGGGTTGGACAGCAGAAACCCATCTCCAGTCTGGGGACATGTACTTTGCTAAGAAAAACAAGAAATTGGAGAGGATGCAGAAACCCACACAAATCTGGGCTGGAGAAACTGCTTCCAAGAGAGCAATTTGTTCAGCTCATCAGCAAGCTCGAGTGGCAGCTTGCTGTGTGTGTGCACCTGCTGTAGAGGACTCTTAAACCTCAAAGAGAAAGAAAGGCACAAGACAGACCGGTGCTCACGAGCTGAACACAAATACACATGAGCAGGGATCCAGGCACTTGTGTCGGTCATTGTCTCTAGGAACAAATTGCCAAAGGTCCTGGAAGAGATTTCACCTGCAGAGGTCTTTGAAGCAAGGCTGTGTGGCTGTAGTTGAACCCAATCTATCAGGTGGCTCACTGCGGTGCTGTGAAGCCCAAATTTAAGGCTGGGCTCCTCTTGCTGTGGTCTTTGGCTCTGACTTGAGTGTGTCCTGAGGGAATAATGAGCACAACACACTGTGTATGGCCTTTGCCTCCTCTCCACATATCTGCCAGGTCATGTTTATCCCCTCTTGATGACCCTTAGCCTGCACAGGTGGGATTTCAGGTGGTGTAGGGAGAGGAATAGCAGGTGAGTTTGGTGCAGAGGGTGGATGTTACTTGAGGATTGAGGAGATGCCGTCACTCACAGAACAGCAAGAGCCCTACAGAAGGTTTCTGGAGCACCCAAGGGGACAGCTGGCTGTAGTCCTTCTGTCTTAGAGGACAGCAGAGACCAGTAGCAAGAGGCTGTCATTGTCTTTAGGCATTGATTGGGCTACTGAGCTCGAAAGGAAGAATCTGTGGCATCTACACATGGTGCAAGTGTCACCGTATTGCAATCCTGGTGGATTTCTCAATTCTGTCATGCCTCTTTTCTTGGGTTTTCCTTGGAATCTCTGCTACTGCTGACAATACCAGTGTCTATGGCTAGTAGTGGGTGTCCTTTGTAAGGAAGACCATTTAGCCAGTGATAAGGAGACCCAAAATTTTCAGCCAAGTGCGTCTTTAAACCAGCAAGGGCCACTACCCATAAATACCACTGTACCTTTCTGCAAACAAAGCAGAAATAGAGTTGCAGAACTATGATGGGGAGAAATGTATAGGCACAAATGTCTTTTCCTTTTTCTGTGCTTTTACTCATCACCCACAACAGCTTCTATTTCTAGCCCTGTACTTAAAAAAACCCAAAACAAACCCCTGAAAGTCAATATTTATTTTTCAGTCTCCCTCTCTCCCGCTGTTCGTCTCTGAATTTAATGCTTTTGAAAGGTGAATGATTGACGATTTACTGAAAATGAAGTTAAAATATAAATAATTCCACGATTTTGCTGCTGTATTAAGCAGGCATATGAGAAAAGCCCAGAAGACCAAGGTTGGCTTTTATTATTAACAAGGAAAGAAATTAAATTTAAATAAATGTAATATTTATTAAAATTTCCTTTCACGCTGTTACCTGAGGTTCATAAAACTTTTGAGCTGTGTCAGCTTTGCACTCCCCAGTACATTGAACTCCAGGGAAAACTATAAGCAAATTCTTAAGATCAATGCAAACTACTTCTCCATTACTCAAAAAAGGGAATTTTAACTATTTTTGAAGGCCCCAGAACTCCACTAATCCAGATATAAAGACTTTTTTCACCTTCAAACTTCACAGTTCCAACTACCCTTTCACCTTCTCCCATCCCCACCCCAACACACACAGCCCTTCACGCACTGAGAGTGACTGCACATCCTTTAACTCAGTTTCCATCCTTCCCATGGGCAGTTGCCAAATGAAATTTGCCAAAAGGTGGAGAAAGCCACTCTGAAGCTGGCCCTGTGCCCAGGCTGTGCCCATGGCAGTGCCAGTGCTGAGGAGAAGAGATGTAAGCCTCTGCTAGGTGAGGATTACCTGGTGATCCAGGTTTGGATTTTAAAGATCCTGTGGAACTTGCCTTGGTGTTTTTAATGAAAGCATACTCCTCCTGTATGAAGGAGTCTTGTTTCAAACACAGCCTTATTGCAGACCAGTCTTGGCCTTTAAAACTTTCCTACCTATGCCGTGCAGACACACTCAGGTTTCGAGAGTTTGACAGAACACGGCTGAGCTCTTCCTTAAAATGGGAGAAATCAGGGAGAGGAGGAGAAGTTTTAGCAGCTTTGAGGGTGTGGGGCTAGAGGCTTAGACCTCTTATTGGGTCCAAGTTTTCCTTCACATCAGCTGTGTAGATACCTATTGCTAGAGTATCTGTTGCCTGAGGGGGCCTGGGGGCTACATGTGGAGGGAACACCAGGTTGCAGCACCTTCAGCACTGCCCTGTCATGTGGGTAGCCTGGCTGAGCCGTGCCCAGGAGACTGGTCTGAAAGGACTTGACAATAGCCTGAGCCTTGGCTGCCTGCAGTGCAGTGTGGTAGCTGCAGGACCAAGCCTTCAGCATCTCTCTGGTGACAGCAACACAGAGCAATGCATTTGTTTGTCTGGGCTGAACATCCTGAATGCAGCCTATGCACATAATGCTGTGTGAACCTCTGGTTTGGTTTGGGAGGCAGGAGAAATTCAGAGATGAGGTAACCATCAAAATTTAGCTTAGGCCCAGTGGAGTCTCCAGGATAATCAAATACAAATGCAAAATCTCAGAGGAATTCACCTTTGTGTAAGGGATCTCAGTCCCTGTGTTAGTATGTCAATGCTGCCCAGATTTGAAGAAGATTTCGTGCACAGAGGCAAGTTTTGCTCCCAGTGAAGTCACTGGGTGTGGAGAGAAATAGTAGTTTGGATTTTGCAAGAGCGGATTCAGAAGAAAAAACTGAGCTATAAGAGAATGTGCTTTGATGTTGATAAATGTGCCTTGTGAAGGCACTAAAAAAAAGAAAAAGTGAGAGAAAGAAGGATGTTGAAAAGGATGATAAAGCAAGAAAAAGATCCATGGGATTTGGAAGCATTTGAAGAAACCTTTTTATAAAGCTGTGCTAGGCACGTCCTGTCAAATCTCTCCTGCTGTGAGGAATTTTCATGTTACTTTGCAGATAAACTTGTTGAGAGCACGCTGTCTGCCTCCATGGTGACAGAACGGCATCTCGAAGGGAATGGCCCTGCATCATCATTTCTCCTTCAGTTCCAGGCAGCATCTGTCACTGCAGAGCTGGGCTGGGAGCTGTGAATTAGACCCATGTCCTCCCTGGAGTGGGAAAGCTAAGCAAAGCTGCATTTGGTCCATTTTAGCCTGACTTTGCCAGAGTTTCCTTTGGACTTAGTTGGGCAAAGCATCACATGTTCATGAGGGACTTGTTACTTAGGTCTCTGTTCCAAAAACCAGCTCCTGATAATCTTTTTAACTGCTCTTTTTTGTCTCAGGTTTGGGTAGGAGGAAGGGAGAAAGAGGTGAGGCTGGCATGGGAGGTAAAATAACCCAGGTCTGGCGCTGCTCAGGCAGCATGCATGACCTATCAGGCACAAGGAGGAGGGGGGATATGTGTCACCAAGGTCTGGCTTCCGAGAGGTAGATAAGCAAATGGAATTGTACTTCATGTGCCATTCAGCTGGTTGGTGGCCCTGTAATGTTAACTCCTTTGAAGAGGATTTAGGTAGAGGACAAAGAAATCTCAAAGTTCTTAAGCTCCTGTATGTTTTGTGAAGAAAGGTATGGAGGAAGGGTGTCTGTGGAACTGCCCCTGATGTCCATGGGTTATCCCTTCATAGGCCCTGGTGAGCACAGGATTCCAATAAAACAAAGAGAAACAAAAACATACACAAACACACACAAAAGGACTTGGCTTTGAGTCATGTGAAATCTGTCTTGGTTCTTCAGCTCACAGAAATTTTGGGTGGCTCAGCTGAAAATGAGGAGGGGGAAAAGGAATAGCAAAAAATGAAAGTGGGAAGAAACAAACATATAATAGCAGAAACTGAGGAGAATATTTTGGATATTAGAATGGGTAAAGTGTTTTTCATTGGAAGAGACTGGCAGCTCTGGGCTTTTCCTGCATGTTCTCAGCTCACACCTTTTCCTGGTGAGACCAGCAATTGTACCAGTTTTCCATGGCCTTGCATTGCAGGAGATAAGGATGCCTGTCTTTACCACAGAGCCGTGTAAGCCAGCTGGACATGTGTTTTTGAGGAGGAGGAGGCAGTTCATACCCTATCTGCCTCTTTCCTGCTCCATCCTTATTTACCTCACTGTCACTGCAATACCTTGAGAAGTCTGAGGCTGTTTCTCAGATAGAGGTTTTGTTAAGGTCTGGTAGAAAACTGTGTTGGACATCTTTGAGTTCCTGCATGGAGCCAGGCAGGGCTTACCTGGCTGGGAGAGAGCTGTTCTCAAACATGTTCTGCCTTTGGGCTGTTCTCTCATGGTGACTTGTATCTGTGTGATCTTGTTATTGCACCTTCACCCCACTATTTGTTACACTCAGCTCTTCCCAAAATGACACCCCAACTCTGTAAGACAAAGATTGCTTTGGTTTGGTCAGTGGTTAAAAGGCAAGTAACAGCTGACAGCCCTGACTGAAATGTATCCCCTGAAAATATTTCTCATCGGAAAATTGCCTTTTTCTCATTAAATGGAATCTTTCTATAAAACAGTATTGGTTCTGTAGAATTTTTCCACTTCTTTCTTTAACAAAAAGGTTTTCACCTTTTTGGTTTTCTTTCCTTTTTTGCTAATTTGAATTTTTTTTTGTTGTTGTTGTTGTTCAGTTTCAAACAGGAAAAGTCCTACAGAAATTTACCTGACAGGAGTTCTACATTTTTTGTTACGTTGGGTTGTAGAACAGTGAATAGGTCAAAGATGCACCCTGGCCACTCAAAGAAGAATTCACCTTCACTTAGCCAGTCACGTGCTCCAAATAAATGAATGCGGCCATTAGTTTAATGGAGCACTGTGTGATTTTGGGGGGCATTGCTTTTCAGTTTTTGAGTTCAAATCCTCCTTTGGGCTGCAAGACACTTGAGTTTTGGATTTCTTCTGAGTTTAAATCCGTACCCTGTAATGGAGGAAAGCAAAGGGGGAAGGGAAGGGATATGGCAGAGGATGGGAGGGGAGGGGACAAGAAGAAGAAGAAAGTGAGGATGTGTGGAAACTCCAATGCCAGTTTCATGATTCCTCCAGCTTGACTTGTAAAGGATCAAGTCTCCCAATTCTTACAGGATAGTCCCTGAGGCCATGTTAAGTCACCCTTGCAATTACTGTCTTTAAACAGAAAATTTGGAGTGCTTTAAGAGCATATTCCCTCATATTAAGAGACAGTACAGATATGAAGCAGTGTGCTCCAGTGAGCTGGAGTTAACTCCCCATTTTTCCACCTCTGTGACTCTGGTACCAATCTCTGGTAATTTTGCTTTAGCAGCTCAGCTGCGGTGCGTTAACTTCTGCTCTGTGGGGTGAGAATACAGGTATTGCTGTGGACCACGGCACTCCTGCAGCTGTGCTGAGCTGGGAGGGGCTGCAGCTCCCCCCACATGTCAGACAGAAGTGTTTCGGGCTAAGCCTTTATGATAAATTAGGGAACGTGGTCAGCCAGAAACAGCCGGAGCGCTGTTTTATTAATCTGCGGGTGGATAACAATAAAAATGATGAAAGATCTAATCAGCTACATTATTACCTGGAGGTTGGTGGGGCCAGGAGAGAAGAGGGGTGTGTGGGTGATGTTGGTGCTGGGGAGAGTTCAAAGACAGGGAGAGACAAGAGCATTGTCTTCAAGCACTGTCAGACAGTAAAATTGAGGGGTGAAAACCTTGCTAGAGATGATACCTTCAAAATTTTAGCCTTCAGCACCCCTTTCTCCTTTGCCATTTTACTGCTTTTTAAATCTGGGATATTTTTTAGCAGACAAGTTGCCCATCAGTACCTGATGCTCCTTGCCTCAGTTACATCTTCCTCTAGTTCCCTTGGGCAAGGCCATGCCAGGACACCAAGAAGACATTCCCTTCCCGTGTGGCAGAAGGTGGGGAGATGCCCCTTTTCTGTAGTGGATTCTATTCATGTATCTTTAAATTTATCTTAGTGTGTCTTAGGAGACTTTGGTGGTAGAAATTAGAGAGGTGGGCTATTCAGGCCCCTTTATGTTCATTATTAGCTGGAGGGGTGTTATTAGCTGGAGGGGTGTTCATTAATACATGGTGAATGGAATGCTTATGGTGGTGGATAAAGCTTTTTGTGGATTCTCTGTGTCCCTTTTCAAATTAGGTACTTTTCTCTTTCTTTTGGTGTAGTAGGGTAAACACAATACAGGGGAGTCCTGTCTAAGTACCTGAATATGGAAGAACTAGAAGGCTCCAAGTCTCTGTTAAAGCTTTGATTTGGCAGCATCACAAAGTCTTGCAGTCAACACATCTGTATGCAAATGCATTATGGGCAGATAAAGAGCCTCTGTTCTTCTCTCTCTGTCATATTTTGCGTATTATTTGCTTACAATTCATGTCTGTCTCATAGTCTCTGTGGTAAAAGCATATTGAGGAAAGTCATCTCCTTTCCCAGCAATTTTCTCAGCTTCTCTTGATCATTAACATGCTGGAAACCACTTGAAAGAAACACTGCAATTTTTTAAGGGATTTTATTCATTTATTCATCAAGGTTAAGGACCCTGAAAAACTGCTGTCTACATCTTTTAGCACTTACTTCTTTCAAATCTCATATACATTATAGTCCTCAATCTGGAGTTCTCTTTTGCTATGGGGTTTTCTCTGCCCGTATCTTCTGTTGCAGTCTGAATATACAATAAACCCCTTTAAAATTAGTTATACTGCTACAGTTGTCAAGAGAACTCAAGTAATCTGATGAATTTAGTAAGAATTCCAGGCTGTGAAACAGACACAATGAAATTCTCTCCTTCAGCCTTCTTGCCTCATTATTAAACCTTCAGTTTATAGTGTGCAGACAGTCGTGCACTATAATTGAGGTTGAATTGCCATTCTCATTATAAATCCCCTTTTCTTGCGTGCTCATAACTTTAACCAACACATGGGCTGAAACTGTGTGCTCTCACTTTCAGCCCACGGTAGAATATTTAACTCCATGATCTATGGGCTTTAGCTCTGTTGCCATGGTCTGCTGCCCCATATATTTCACTGTAACAAGAGCTTCTCTTGAGGTTAAAATACAAAAGTTGAATATTAGCAGGTGTGCCTGGCTTAGGCACCAGACTTGCAACTGTATTTTAGGTAGCTGGTGCCCTGGTGGGGGCAGTGGCATTTGCTAGCCAGCCATCTGAGAGGGTGTTTTTTTTCAAGACCCTATCTGACAGTTTCAGTAAAAGTTGTCTCTCTGAGGCCTTGAAAAGCAGCTGTTCCTCCCCACTGGCTGGACAGGAATTTAGGTGTTTCCTTCATTCACAAAGAACTTAGATACAGGTGAGATCCAGCAAAACTATCCCCCTGCTTCCTTCTTCTGTGAGGGTGAGGTCTGCAAGCCTGGTCTGAACCTCAGCAGGGGATCCAAAACTGTTGGCTGGATCCACTTGGTCTCTGAGCAACTCTGTAAGCCCCCAATGCCAGGAGCAAGGAGCTTCTTTCCTCTCTGTATGCTTTCGTGTTCTGACTCCCCTCTGCTTTTCTGCCAACACTGGCATGTGGAGGGAAGCACTTGGATGCAGTTTCACACACCTTGGTATCAAATCCTCTGAGAAAGGGTCAGTTCATGTGGACAGTTCAGGGTTGCATCTCAGTCTGCAGCCCAGAAGAGCAGAAAGGAGCAGACTCATGGCTGCAGCACTCAAGGAAGAAGCGAAGGTTTGGGGTTTGGACCTCGGTGCTGGTCTTTGTCACAGGTTTTCTGCATGCAATCTGATGATGCAGTCAGGTCTGATGACTAGAGCTCTGCTGACCCAAACAGTGATGATCTCAGGCTCAGATGTTGGTATTGGCACCTAGATGGGACCGTTTCCGCTATAGCAACGACTGAAGTGATGCCTGCAATGAAATAAAACAGAGTATCTACAGACAGACCATGCTGCAGTGTCCTGGGCACATGCTCACTCCATGTCTTGTCCACTCTCCACTCTCCACAGGAAGAGTTCCCCTGCCCAGCTTCAACACATTCACTTCTCCCAAGGTGCTTCATGGAGAAGACTCAAGAGCTGAGCTTTGCCAGAAACTCTTGCTTGGAGTTTGTGGAGAAGAGTGAAATGTGAAGGATAAAGAAACACTAGTATTTAGCAAAAAACCTAGGAGCTGGTTGTTTGGGTTTTGTTGGTTTGTTTGTTTTTTCTCATATATTTATAATGGGGAGAAGGAGGTGGAGGAAAGAGTTTTGCTTGAAAAGGAATTTATGACCTTGGGAAGGATGAGGCAGAGAAACAAAATGACATCTTACAGCCAGGGGAACCATGGACCAGGACCAGTCCTGTCTCAAGACAGCTGGCGTTGGGGAGTGTTTTTGATGCCTGCTGTCACAGAGACCATGGCTGCTCACTAAATCCCTCCCTCTGCCCTCACTTCCATGGTCCAACACCTCCTCAGGGAGCAGACAGAGGCAGTGAGGGAAGCTGCTGCCATTTATCCCGACAGTTTATTACCAACCCTCCATTCCTGCAGCAGAGGGGGGAACCTCTGCCTGTCTCTGGAAGTCTAGCATCTCATCAATTTTCCTTGGTCTGTGCTCCAGACTCCCCTCCATCCTCCCCGAAGTGTGAGGGTGCCTATGACAGGGACTGAGGATGCAGAAGCATGTTGGCAGGACCTGAGGACACCATGGCAGTGTTTGCAGAGCTCATCTGCCAGTGCCTGAATCCCTGTTCTCCTCCAGGCAGATGGCTCAGCTTTCTCACACCTCTCCCCCACTTTCTTTGCTCTCCAAGAGCTACTTGTGGGAGTTGAAAGAGAAGTGACAGAGCCCAAGGGAAAGGGGAAAATACAGTCTGTGTCTCTGAAAATGTAAAAGGGACCCTTCTGTGTATTTTGTTCCACTCCTGATACTCATCCCTGTCCCCAGCTGAACTGCTGTGACCAACTCCACTGAGAATTTTGCTCCAAAAGTGCAGTGGAGATGATAAAAAGCTAAGGCAGGGGGGTGGGGGGCGGGAAAGAAAGCGACTCCTATGCTGCTGGCTTGGAGAATTTTCTTTGATATAAACTTTATTTTGGGTGGCAAGGCTTAACATCTTCCTTAATGCTGCATTTCAGGTCCACTTATCAGTGGCTGCACTCTCTGGAAGCTGGTGGTGTTCCCCTCTGTGGTATGTGCCTGTTTTGTCATGGGGTCAGGCATCCTGACATTTAGGCAAAGCACTTTCTGGTGCTGTTTCCCTCCTTCCTAGTGGCAGGAGGGCCTGGGCAGGAGCTCTCCAGGCTGCCCTGTATCATTGGGCTTAAAAGCTTCTTTCAAATCCTTTCCCTAAGAAATACTTCTGGCAATCACTGTCCACATGTGCCTGGGCTGGACAAGGTTTTAAGTAGGTGGTGTGGAATAAGGTAGCTCTGAGTTTTACTGACAGAGTTATCCCTAGGAACCTTGGAATGTGAAGGTTTTCTGCAGCCACCAGAGCTGTTCTGAATTTTTAACGAATTTGAAAATCATGCCTCAAGATCGGTCTGTTCCAGAGGCAGTGTGTAACAAAGAATCACCTCCAGTGAACATCCAGCCCAGAAAATGAATATAGGGTGTATTGGGTAAATCCAAGTTTGTCTCTGTTCAAACACTGTTACTACGCTGTTGCTACACTGTTACATGCAAGACAACTAAGAGCACACATTTTAGGATGAGTGGCTGGCTGGATTTGTGTGTAAGTTTGTAGGTGTGGGGATATAAGAAATAGATCAAGATATGTGTCAACATAAAAGACAAAAATTTCTGTGGAATTCTACTCACCCATCTCCACCTCATTATTATGTTCTGCCTTCCTTTGATGAACTAACCTCTGTAGAACTGTGGTAGCAAACAGGAGGGCAGAATATTGTGTGTTGTCTGTCAGGCACTGTCACTGAGCTGACCTGAATAGCTGTCATGTGTTGGCTTTGTTTCTGTTGTTGCTGCTCCTCAGCTTGATTTTAAGCTTTGTGGGCAGCATAATTTTGTCTGTGGTCCTGCAGTGAAGGGTTTTAGGCACACACAGAGTGTGACAAGTCAGGTTATGACCACTGGAGAAGGACAAATCTTTCCTGCTGAAATATTTTTTACAAAGGCCCATCCTGACTTCTCCATCCTTCAACTCCTTTGTAATCACTAGTAAGAAAAAGCATTTAATTTTGATCTTGCTGGACTTAAAGGGTTCCATTATTTGTTGTACATGTCAAGGTCCAGGTGAATTGCTGCAGTACCTGACAAGACTCAGTTTGTGTAAGCAATTCCTCCATCCTCCCATCCTGTGCCATTGGTTCTTTTTCCTTCACCAAGTGCCATTTCCCATGAAATACTGAAATATCTTGCTAGCTAGAATATTTTCTGTCAAGTTTTGCTGCTTTTGACTGAACAGTTTTCTCCATTAGAAGTTTATATGTTTTCAATATTTTGGCCCCATCTGGGCTAAAAAATCTAGATTTTGCAGGCTGGAATTTTTATTTTCTTTATTTTTTTTTTCCTTTTTTTTCCCCCCCAGTGTGGTCTGCAACAGAGATATGTGGGAGATTTGGCTCCTTCCTTCTTTACTGGCAAAGTTCAAGTAGGTCAAATTCTACCATCCATGTTCTAACTTTATCTTTACTCCTTCAAATCCCCACCAGCCTCCTGGACTTGACTTTACAAGTCCTTTCATGTCACTTCAGACTGTAGTAGGAGGAAGTGAAAATTACGGGCCACAGGCAGGGTTCCAAAAAGTGCTCTCTCTCTCTCTCTCTCTCTCTCTCAGAAAGGGCCTGGCATCTTTCCATGGGCCTTCATTGTATTTTATAGCTATACTACAGTATTTAACAGCATAATTTAGTAAGTGTCGGTACTTCATTGTGGAGTGTGGAGAAACTGTCTTATTCAACCCCTGGCGACGTGGGCCGATTCAAATAATGCACTGTGAGGTAAAGTTAATGTTTTCTGGAAATGGAACTGGAGTCAGAAATGCCCTTTTTGGCCATCAGCATAAATACTGTTGTCATGCTGATCAGCAAGCAGAATTCAAAACCCTTTGCCCTTAAAAAGTGACTCTCTCTCACGTTTTAATTAATCCCCCACCAAGATATGAAATAATTAAAGAAAATCAAAGTCCTTGCCATGGCTTAAAAGTATATCCTAAAAGTATCTGAAGACCTACTGCAATACAAAATCTAACTGAGACTGTTTCTCACCCTTTTGACTATGGTGCCTCTTCATTCATTGTGTGCTTTTAATGCTTGGGGGAAGATGGGTCTGGCTGGGATCCTAGATTGCCATCTGATTTAGGGATGGGAAAACAATGACTCTTCAGGGCTGTCACAGAGACCATTTCATGTTTACCTCAGCTGTGCAGCTGCCATCTGTGTCTTACTATGATTATCAGGGAGGTCAGCTGTCAAATGGAGTAGGAGGAGGCAACAGTTGCATAAGAAGCTGGTCAGATATCATCTCCTGAAAAGATTTTAATGTGTTCTTCAGACCAGAAACCTGGAACAGTCCATCATAATTTCTATTTGCTTTACCAGACTCTGTACTTGGATTAAAAAACCCAACAACCCAAACATCAAATCCATGTAAAAATAATTCATCACATTTTTAGTCACAGTGTCAGGTCTTTCCTGCATAACTGTTGCAGTTTGGTTTATGCGGTATTGATTTCTGACCTGTAGCCAGGTTTAAGTTGAAGTTTCCTCTGCCTGTCAGCCAGGGAGCAGTGGGAGTTCCCTTAGCTTAGAGCTGAGGATTGTGTCTGGAATTTGTGAGTACCTCACAGATGGTGCAGGACCAGGCCTGGTGAGGACAGCCAGTGATGGATTATCCCAGAGTACATCTGGGAAACCACCTATTCTCCACTGGGTGGAACTGGAGCTGCTTTGTGGGGCAGAGTAGCTCCTCATAGTGTGCACTGAGGTCCTGGTCCCTCTGCATACCCCAATATTTCTCTGGGTGACTGCTTTTGTGCTCACCACTCACTCTACCCACCCTGCTTTTCCTTGAAGATAAACAAACCCAGTCCAGAAAGGAGATGCAGCAAACCCTGGTCCATCTGCTAGGCTGGACAATGGTGAGGAGAGGGGCTGCATTGCTTACCAGTCCCCACAGCATCGGTGTGATTGTGGTCATACAAATTCACCTGTGTAGCCTTTAATAGCTTTATTTCATGAGAGCAGCAAGGGGCATACCCAGAAGGCCCAACGTGATTTCAGTAGGAGGCTGGATGAGAAAACCACTGAAGTCCTTCCCATCAGCACTGCCATGATTTGGGGACTACACCTGCTCTCATGGAGAGGTTCAGAAAGTTGGTGTCTGTTGTGGTAACATACTCACACATCTGTGCACACCTACAACAACCACAAGACCACAGAATCACAAAATGTCCCATATTGCAAGAGACCCAGAAAGTTCATGTGGTCCAAGTTTTCATGGGAAAGGGATCTTAGATGAGATTATCTAGCGCCCAGTGGAATACAATGGCATGTTGAAAACCTCCAGTGATGGAGACCCAACCACATCCCTGGGGAGATTGTTCTAGTGATTGATAGTTTTCACTGTAAAAAATATCTTTCCTATGTTGAGAGCAAACTTCTCCTGGTGCAACTTGTACTTGCTCTCCTTTGTCTTCTGCTGAGGCTCCTTGTGAGGAGTCCCTGTCCTCTTTGGAGCCACTTTAAATTAATAGCATAATTCCTCTCTACCCTTCACCTGAAATTGTCAAAGAAGGCAGGGCTGTATCATAACAAGAGTGAGCCAGCTGGGCAATGGACTCTCTATTTTTAGCAGTGTCCTTTGTAAATCTCAAAACCAGTATGAGGCAAAGGCATATGCCATTTCACAAACGGGTAAAGTGAAGTGATGCAACCCAGAAACGGTGCTGAGCAGCACTGCCACAGGCTAAGCACTGGTCCATAACCTCCTCTCAAGATGGCATGTGGCTTGGTAACTGTCCAGCTTCACCATCTGCAGAGACTGAAACTCAATTGCTGTTAACGAGAATGAAATTATGGCGATATTAGCATAATTAAAATGAGAAGAATCCTAGTTCGGGGATGATTGATAAGCCTGGAAAGCTGTGGATGGAGGCAGAAAAGGCAGGTCCAAGACTGTTGGCTCAGATGTTATTTACCTGCATGATTTCTCCAGGTATGGGGGGGAATGTCCTCAACAAAAAAAGCAAAAAAAAAAAAAAAAAAAAGCTTAATNAAAAAGCTTAATGTGGCTAGTGACTGGTATTAAATAAATGATGCATGTTGGCAGAGCGATAGATGAGAATAGTGGAAAACACATTGTGAAAGGAACCAGAAGAATTGCTGTCATAAATCTCCCCAAACTATTCCAGTCTGAGAGAGGCTTGAAACTAAACAGGTTACTAGGAGTATAAGGAAGGGGGCTTTAGAAGAAACCCATGGCCCTGTAGGTTCATTGACACAAGTTTTGCCCGTGTGTCCACCCTCTCAGAAGAGGAGAAATGCATGGCCAGGGAAAGGAAAGGGTTGTGGAAGTGTGACATTGACACTTGGGTTGTTTGTCTCTTGGGTTTTATTTTTTATTTGAGGCAGGTTAAAAGAGCTCCAGGTGTTCTCTCTAGAAAGAAAGAGATTAGAAGGCAACATTAATCAAGTTTACAACATATTCAAACAAGAAGATAAAGAGGAAAGAAAAAAATACCCTGAAATGCTTTTGTAATGAATGCATATTTTAGCTGAAGAATTCACAGGGGTCGACATATATATATGCAAAACTAGGGTTAGAAGACAAAGTGGGATTATTTTCAAAGCTCATAAATAATTTAACTGTTGGAAGAAAAATGCAGAGGTTTCTGTTGATCTTATTGCCAAAGAAATTACTTCAGGCCTGATAAGGCAAAGGACTAAAGGTGTTTTCACACAGAAGAATGACAGAGCATAGCTGTTTGTCTATTACAGCTTGTCACACCAATAGTGGATTTTATTGGGTAAAAGATGGGCATGTTGGGACATTCTGATATTCTGGCTCCTTTGACACACTAAAATTGCAGTTTTCTGTTGACTTTTGTAAGGTGTTCACTGAAAACTGTTGTAAATGTTCCTATTAACTTATTTGGCTGCAGGAAGAGGCCACCATTGAATGCTTTTCACAACCCCAGTTGGAAAGATGTGGGAGGAGCTTTATAAAAGACCAGCCACTGGAAAAATTTGTGGAGCAGTGTGCCTTCTTCATTGGTATTTCCAGTCACCGTGAAGATGGTGCCACTTCACAGCGACCAGGGCAGGTCATACAAGAACCTTGTGATCTGTTTAGCATGTGCAGGGCTGCATGCCACCCCCAGATTCACTCAGGTCTCCATACCAGTCACATTGTACATTAGCCATGCAGTGAAATGGCTGAAGATCAAAAAGTCTCTGTTCCATACCATTTCTGTTCTTGCCATGTGATGCTGACCAATAACTGTCCCTCTGGCTCGAATTCCAGTTTTGTCCCTCTTCTGAATTTGATTTATATATTCTGAATTTATATTTCCAGAGAGTGGGAGAACCTGGATTGGCACCCCTTGAATCCTGCTTTCCTGTGAACCTGTGGCCTCTTGGCCTTAACACACCTCAAGCCTGTTGGCTGGGAGTCACTGCTGCTCAGCTCAGAGGTGCGCAGAAACACCAGCACTTCTCTCCTGCATGCAGTACCCAACCATGTGTGCCCTCCCTGAGGCTATTTCAAATAGCGTGTACAAGCCATGGCTAATCTATTTCACTTCCTGCTTCACTTGGCTTCTCTCAGTCACTACCTCCCTGATGAGGAGGAGAGACATGAGAGAATTTACTGGTTTCCATCTGTGTGGAAGCTGTTTCCTAATTTAGCCAGGTGTAACGCTTGGCCATGTCCATCTGCCTGCCACCTGTGGGACAGGCTCTGTATGCTCAGGACCTGGAGGACCAACCACTGAGAAGTCACAGCTCATGTTTTTCCTGGGTCTCCAGCTGAAAGTGCAACAAAAAAAGCACCAGCTGGGCTCATGGGCAGTGGTAGAGACCCCTCTGATCCAAAAAGACTTCACATGATCTGGATGGAGGCAAAGCATTGTCCAATCAGGCCAAGTTTGTCCTCTCACCCCAGCTGCAGACCTTCGCCTGCTGTTCTTCACTGTCTGTGGTTTGTGGGGAGGAAATGCTTTTTTAAATCGGATGTGTGAAAACCTGTCCTAAAATTTGGCATTTGGCTGTATCCTTCCCTCCATGGAAGGAAAAATTCCCCAGTCTCTGGTTAAACTGTATTTGAACTGTAAGTCTTTCAGGCAAATGTGTTGCTTTACTTTAAGAAAAAAATAAAACACCTTAAATTTCCTGTATTTCACTCAAACTCAGCCCCCTCCCAGCACCTACCGAGTAAAAGCTCGGTAATTGAAGAGAGAAAATATTTACTTAGTAAAGCTTTAAGGTCAGGCTTTTGGACTGGAAACTGATAGGTGTAAATAAGCCAGATACAGGACAACTCCTGCTTACGCTACAGAGCTTAATCTGCAAAACCAGGTAGCTCTCTAGCTCTTTATCCAGGTTAGGCTTGGGTTGTTCTGTACAACCCAACTGTACAACTGGATTTTTGACTGAGTGGGATGCTTAGGCTGGGCAGAGGAGCCTGGTGGTTGTTCTCACACATAGGGTCAGCCTGCTTTCCTCAGTCTTCTGTGTGTCTCAGTCTAAGTCTCATGTTTCATCTCTTATCCTACACTTGGCTGCTTGCTGCTAATCAGCTATCAGAGTTGTGCAGAGGGACTCAGACCCTCTTTGGCATTTGGGCTCTGGAATACAATTAGAGGTGTTTGGGATAGCTGTCCCTTGGACTTAGGAGAGCTGGATCTAGAAGGGAAAGTGTCTCATATCAATCTCCTGGTTGCCAGGCCTCAAAACAAATCAGCCTGCACCCCAGAGCAGCCCAGATCTGCTGCACTTGTGTGAATTGTGGTGCAAAGTGTAGTTGGATGGTTATTGTGAGAAATCTGTGTGGTCCTGCATGCGCTAGGTTTGCTACAGGAAGCAGCAGTAATAGAACAGACTGAGTGGAAGGAGTTAAAAGAAGGATAAGTTGGGCTGACACTTTTCATCTGTGCTTGTGTGCCATTGTAACAGTGGCTGGGGGCTTCTATTGGCTTGGCTTAAAAAAGGCATCGCTAATGTCTAACGCTTGATGACAGATGGTTCACCAATGCTGCTAGGCCCATTGTCTCACTTAATAGCTCTTTGTTCTAGCTGAAAGAAGGTAATCTTTTCTTGTAGGAGTTGGTAGGAGGATCTGTGTACAATATGCATTCTGACAACTGTTCCAGTTTTGGAGCCTGTTCTGCAGCTCGCTGAAGTGGAATCATCTCTCATCCTCTGTAGGAGGGACTCACAAAGGAGGCATCACAGTCATGATGGTTAATTTGTGCGTGTTTTGCTGCCTGGTAGGACTCACCACACTGAATTAGGCAATTGCATTCTCTGTGTTGTGTATGGAAGAAAATAAAATATGTGATCTGATCTGCCTCAAAGGGTGAGGAGAAATTTAGAATCTCTCTCTCTGGGGGGAGGAGAGGCACCCCTTTTTGGGAGGTCAGGTTGAGGTTCTCCACTGGGGAGAGTTAACCTACCCACTCACCAGCTGACTGCAAACCTGAGATACTTGTTTGTATCTCTTCCTTTTGAGCGCTGAAAGCAATAGCTGCAACCCAGCAATGAGTACACACCAAGAAAATGCCATGAGGAGCAGAGTAAGGAGTACCAAGGTGAGAGCCACTGTCCTATACAATGTATATCATATTCAGGAGTGGTGTTACGAGCCTGGGTCTCTCAGGAGAGGTTATAGAGTCACCCATTTCCTCATGCCATTTCTATTTCCACCTTTTTAAACAAGACGAGGCAGATCAGTGAGGGGAGTTGTGAATACCTCCCTGGACCGGCCTACCATTTTAACATCAGGGCCATCTTCTGTGTCACAGAAGTGTCAGGGGGCAAACTTCACCTGGATGGGGAAGAATCTGGACCTGCTCTTCCTGTGTCTCATGTGAATGCACTGCACCCTGCAAGGCTGCTGCTTACAGGAGGAGGGCATGTGCTTACCTACACCTGTGCAAGGAAACACCTTCCCCTGTTTTGCTTGCTGGAGGTGGTCCATGCCAAGTTCAGAACTTACCAGGCTGAGACCCAGAATTCAGGATAGCTCATGAATGCCATGGTGAGAGGATGTTTGCTTCAAGGATGTTTGCTTTTGTTTCTTCCCACCAGCACTTGTTGTGTGTTTACCAGCGCTGACATTACAGAAGCTCCTCAGAGGCAATGTGGGGAAGGTTTCAGGTTGTGTGGGCATTAACAGAAGCTTGCACAATGGTGAGGGCAAGTGTGCAGAGGGATGAGGTTCTGAGCAACCTGATCCAGCCCCTGCTCACTGCAGGGGGATTGGACTAGATGATCTTTAAAGGCTCCTCCCAACTCAAACAATTCTATCGTTCTATGAGACGCCAGAGTGACCTCATATCCTTAATAGATGAAACACAAGGGCTCTGATTTGGAACCTTCTGAGTGTTTTTGGGAAATGTGTTTGCTCTGCTGTGAGTGTTTGTTGTAGAGAGTGAGAAGCTGTGGCATTGAAACCTGTTTTAAGAGCTGATTTCCTCAACAAGTGGACAGCAATGCTATTCAGGAAGACATTTTCAGGCTCAACAGTTGGCTGCCTTGAATTTGCAGCCTATTCCCATTTCATTGGCTCTGGAGTGGCAGAACAAGTCAGGCTGTTTCAAATGAGCTTTTCTAAGGGGCATTATTAAGGAAGAGCATCAGCAGCTTCCTTCTCCAAGTGGTGCAGAGCACAGTCTTGCACAGTGTTGCACGGAAGCACTAGGTGATGAGTTTCCCCATCTGCCAATCCCCCTGGGATGTGTGAGTTATTTCTGGGATCACAAACACCTTTCATGGTTCTAGGCCTATGGGACAGTTGCTGCCCCCAGGTCATATTTGGGACTGGGAGAAATGTGCTCAGTTGGAAACTGAAATATTGGAGGTGGTAAAGTCCAGACCTTGCTTTGCAAGGACATTTCCAAATGTTATTTTAATATTTGTTATACAAAGGGAAAACAGGCAGAATTCTGAAGCCTTGTTAAAGTCCCATATTATCCTTTAATAAAATGAAATTAAATTTGCTAATGGACATCTGCCTGGAGTGGGTATGGGGTGGAGGTGGGAAGAGGAATTGTTTCACCTTGTGTGTGCAAAGGGAGAGTGACTCAGTGCCTATGTCAAGAAATGCTGATATGGAAAAGTGAATCCAGGAGGATATGAACTGCTTTCTTATGGACATGAAAATGTGATTATTGGTTGAGGTGTCCTCATGGAACTCCCCAAAGAATGACAGCAAACCATGCCCTGTTCTTGTACCAAAGATTGCCTTGAACTACTCATGGGCGTAGGACTGAAGTTTGCTATAATCACAGTCATACCAAGGAGCACATTGGTGAAAGATGAATGTTAAAAAACCCTCTAATGTGATTTAGCAGCTACAAACTAGAGAGAGGAGCCAGCATCAAAGATGCAGTGGCTTTTGAAGCTCAGTAACACAGTGTTCTGTGTGCTGGTGCACACAGACATGCAGCTACAGGCTTTCAGGTAGACCTGGTCTCTCTCTTCATTTCCATTGCTTCAAATTGGGATATTTCTTTGGATAATTGCCTGCCCCAACAGCACAGCCCCATGCCAAAACAGGCTTGTGCTGCAATTTGTTTTGCTTCACAACACCTGCAGTGTAAATGGATGAACAACTTCTGGATAGAAGGATGGAGTCTCTCTGAGACAAGCACTTAAATCAGAGTTGATAAGTCTGTACCACCTGGGGAAGGGTGTTTTAACCAGCCATGTCTACATTTGTGCTTCAGCCCATCGTGTTTTAGTCTGTGCCTCTACCACAGCCAGAGAGCTGAGTATGGCAAGTGCCCATCACTTGGTTTAGGCTGCAGGGTGGTGACAGCAGTGCTTGATTTCCCAGCACACCAGTGTAGATGAACCTCCAGTGGGCTGACAGCCTTGTGGTGCTTCCCTATTCACTGGGGCTGAACCTGGAGATTTGACCACTTTTTGAGCTTGCACTGTAATGCATGGGGAAGTCCTGGGAGAAAGGGTGGAACCAGGCATGGTCTCTCTTGTGTCACTGGTTGTCCCTGCTTGTCCTCACATCCAGTTTCCCCAGTCCAGTAACCTCAAAGGTTTCTCTGCAAAGTGTAATATTTTTGGGGTATTGACCTAAGTCATAGAGTCATCTCTAATAGTGTTTTCTGGTCTCCCTTTGGGAGCTGATTGCCCTCCAACACTGGATATTTTATCTGCTGTGTATTGCAGGGTACCTGAAACAAGATGAAATCTTGTCTCACAATCATCAGTCAACAGCCCCCAGCTGTATCTCATTGGCCAGAAGTGTTCCCAGCTGGATGCCCCAGGGGTGCAGCCCATCCTGCTTGGATGACATGGATGTGTTCTTGCAGATCCATCAGGATGTGACTCACACTGCAGAGACACAGCATCTACCTCGAGCAGGGGAGGGAAGAGCTCTGGGGACACTGAAGGTCACAGAGGAGGGTATGGAAGGTGGCCTGAGAAGTGGGGACACAATCAGGCAGCACCTTTTAGTTCTCCTTTTGCTATGCCAGTTTGGGAAATTGAGTCTTCCCTGTTTGTTGTGAGGTTTTCTTCCTTCAAGTAGTGATTTTCATCAGCCCTCCCCCACACTTCATTCTCAACCTGGCCCAGGTAAGAGGCCGTGCTTTTGTCTGTTCATCCCTGCAGCTCAGGACAGGATGCTGAAAAACCTTTGGAACAGAAACGTCTTCTTACTGGAAATCTAGTCCTCATTTTCTCTCTCAGTGATAGCTGAGACCACTTCCCAGATTTTTAGCCTACTCTGTCCTCTGCAGAGCATCTTGTCTGCTGAAAAGCAGGGATAGGTCTGGTGTATGTGCTCTTCTGTATTTGCCCTTACCTTTGGAAGAAAAGCAAATATGACTGTGTCCCCTCCTTGTATTCATCATCTTATTTATATTTCATTTATTTCTACTGCCCTGAACAGACTTAAGTAACTGATAGGATTAATAATAGGAGTTTCTACTAATAGAACTTCTTCCAATGGAGTTCAAATTATGGACAAGTACATTAGTCCCATTTAGAGGTGGATTTAGCCTGTGCAACTTGGCCAAATGCAGAAGTGGCTGCAAGAATCAGGGAGCAAATGTGAAGGCTCCTGATCTCAGCCCCAACTTCAGCTCAGCTGATCTGGTACAGCCATTTCAGGGAAAAGGAAAATAACCATTGAAAAGATGTGAGGGAGGCTAAGGAAGAAATTGAGCCTCATCTCTGGAGACTGCTGAATTTCACAAGGTTTTCCCAAAGCAGCAAAAGGAGCAACATCCCGAGCTTTGGCCTCTATACTTATCAGCATGAAAAAACCATGAGCGTGAAATCAAACAACAGGCTTCAAATGGGAGCTACAATGACACTAATTTGTATGTACCATTATTTGATCTTCTAACCTACTAGGTTTAAGGTAAACCACACTGGAATATCAAGCAGACATTAAATGAAACAGTGTCATTAATTCAATCCAATGAGATACGTTTTATATAACAAAGGGATTTGTTCTGATACTCAAACAATGTATATTAATGAAAGAGTCGAAATAGATTCATTTTGTTCTCAAAGCAAACACATTAAGAAAAGCCATCAAGAAGTAAAGAACACGGCTTTTTTTTTTTTTTTTTTAAACTGTGCTTTATTTAGGGCTAAGCTGGAAAGCGTCATTCAATAATTACAGAAGATTACAAGGAGTTTTAGGGAATTGAGAGTGAAAGAGCAGTTGTATGGAACTGCAGCTGCGTTACACATCTGTACTTCCTAGCTGTGGGCTCAGTTTGCTTCAGTCCTTACTCTGGCAAAATGCTCGTTATATCCCCATGAGAGTTTTGGAAGAGTAAGGACTGCACGGTCAGGCCCAATATGTAATCAAAACTGACATAAAAAAAAAAAGGAGAAAAAAAAACCCAAAAAGGAAAAACAACAAAGAAAGAAAGTTCAAGATCAAGATAAAAAAATACTGAGAAAAACAAACAAGAGCATTAACCAAAAACAAGAGTATAACGAAATAATAATCAAAAACAATTATCACACTGCTCAATCGATGCAAACAAGTGTGAGAATTATGTAAATCAAGTTTTAAGACTGTGAAAATAAATTATAATAAATATGATATTCTTTAAAATATATGTGTTCTTAAATAATTCATTGTTTTTCTGAGTCAGATTTTTAAAGCAATGTCTTATTTTTAACTGCTCTAAAGTCATTTACCAAAGATAAATATCGTGCTTTCATTAAATAGTTTTCCTTGTTTTTTCTCTATCATTACAATTAAAAGTCCTACAAAATATGCAAATTTATTTACAGAAAACAGAGCCAGCATCTTTTTTTTTTAAACATCCCCCTGTTTTTCAAAATTCCTTGTAAACAGTTTCAGAAATTCTTCAAAGAGATTGTTTCTTTAGTTTACTTTTTATGTTGTTTTTTTTAAG
>VXAX01002568.1:480381-545952 GCA_013399835.1 Leptocoma aspasia
GAAAGGGGGTAAAAAAAGCCCTAAAAATGAAAATGAAATTAAAATCAAGCCTGTTCTTTTGGGCCCAATCCTGCTCCCGTTGAAAGTAATGGGTGTTTTCTTCTCCCTTCAATTGGGACAGGATGGGGCTTCTGCTTTGGTGTTTTGCTTCTGAAGGCCTTGGCTCTGATTCTGCTCCCACTTAACATCAACAGAAGGATTCCCCTTGACTTCAGTGGGAACCGGATCAAACCCAAAGTAAGCAAGGTAGTCACGATCATGATAAAGAAAAACACAATTGTTCCTAATAATAATAATAATAATAATAATAATAATAAATAATCAAAATAATATTAGGGTGTGTCTATGTAAATCTGTATCGCTACACATGTGAAGACAGCGGCAGTTTAATTATTTTTAAGCGCCACTTTGCAACGCCAGATCTCAGTCTTGTTTGTCAGGCTTTTGTAGGGTGAAAGGCATCAGGAAAGGGTAATACTATATTTTAATGGGGTGCCATCTTTGACAGTGTATGAGCTTTCTGTGGAGATGTAGCTGCCAATAACATCTACTCCTTTGTGAATGTCGAAAAGTAGGACTTTGAACAGGCAATTTACAGGAGGTTAAATAAAAAAGACTGTTGGAATAAACTTTTTTTTGGGGGAAAAAAACCATAAAGCTAACATTTCTTAAATAAAAAAAAATATTTAAAAAAAATATAATCATGATCCGACTAGGCTTGACATTTAAGTAGGATGCTTAATCATTAAGGATTAGCTCTTATCTCCTTCTAGCAAGCAGGTTCTTCTTATACACTCGGTGATTTATTACATCAAGAAACTTAGAAACTGCAAAAGGTCCACTCTGGTGGAAAAGTGTCATGCGGAATATCAATCCATGCTGGCAGGTTTTCACACTGTTGGTTCAACAAACAGCAAACCGTACACAGCAGTCTAAACAATTACAACACCAAAAATAATAATATAATAAAAAAATAAAAAACACTCGTCAAGGACCCTTTTTCAGTTGTAAACAAAAAGATGCATTTTGCTTTTTGATCTGGATGGGTTTTTTTCCCACTCAATCCCTCCCTCCCTCTAAGCAATTAATTTTTGCTGGAGTTTCTGTAATACGGCACCTTAGAATTAGGAATTCTTGAAAAGACATACAATGAGGCTTTTCTTGGGGTTGCTTTTTTTGATTGCTATAGTTTGCAAACTACCATTACTATCATTAGTCTTTTTACTTTTGATTTGTTTTTTCCATTTTTGTTTTTTCATTTTTTTAATTTTTAGAAAGGGATTTGAAATATCCTACGGGGAAAAAAAAGGTGTCAATTGAAAAAGGCCCCAATTCTCCGGAAAAAAAAAATAATCACAAGATTTTCAGTGCAAAAAATTAACCACACATTTTTCTCTCCATTTTTTTTCCCAAATTATCTGTAGTTACAACAATCCCATTTTTTTTCTAAAGAATTAGGAATCCATCTTTTTTTTTTCCTTCTATGTGACATCTAAAGAAGCATAAAACGCTGACGAGAAATCAAACGACAAATAAAGAAACCACTGCAAGCACCAAAAACAAAACGAAAATGAGCACAGCAAAAAATTGTGGCAGCACAAAGTCAAAAAAGGCACATGTGATCATGACTGGCCAATCATCAACTGATACAACATCCAAGAAAAATGCTTCAATCACGGCACCTGCACGAAACTTGACGGCATGTCATGCAACCAATTCTTAGCTTGTTACATGACGCCATCATGTCACACTTTCAACTTCGAGTTGATTTGAACTTACGGCCTGGGGAACTGTATTCTCCACTTTCATGTCATTACGAGAACTTTTTTCCTAGCTCAGCGCGAGACTGTGGTGGATTTGACTGGCTCTTGGTTGGAATTTGATTGAATGACAAAAGAAGAAAAGATTTTTTATATATATATATTTATATATAGTGTGGAAAAAGGGAAAGGTGGGGAAAGAAGATATATATAAAAATAATAATTAAAAAAAATGTTACAAACACAGCATCAATCAAAAAATTCTAATGGAAATACTTGCCATTAAACTATAGAAAACGAAACAAGAATGAGAGCAAAACAAACCGAATGGAAAGAAAAGAAAGGAAAAGAAGAAAAGAAAATAAGGAAGAATAATAAAAAAAAAAAAGGATGGAGAAGGCCTAGCCAGAGACACACACATAAAACACACACTTAAATGTGGACACACGGTCAACAGCGAACAGGAACAGAGCGTGATGCAGCAGCTGTTGAGGAGAGCATGCACTGAATGGATGAGTGCAGACACAGATCGGTTTGCGGAGTCTGGAAAATAAACACATTCACTGCCAACCAGAATGCTTCCGTTAGCACCAGCCTTCCCCACACCACCCCCAGCCTCCTGGGCTTTGCTGGATGGCTGGCCAGAGTCCTCCGGGAGCCTCTCCACTGCCTCGGATCGACTCCGGAGCAGGTACCGCTCTGATTCGGTTTACATCCCAAGTTTAAAATCAAAGGGGAGTAATAGGCCAAGACCTGCTTTGGCTACTGAGAATAAATAAATAAATAAAAAAAAAACCCAAACAAAACAACAACAACAACAAAAAGGAAAACTAAAAAGGAAAGCAGCTACTGCTGGTTGCTGCATGTCCATTTAGCAGTTCACGGGACGGCGGGCTCTGAAACAGCAATGCTGGTATGGTGTGGGAAGCAGACTTGTAGGAGGACTCAGATGATACAATGGTCCCTAAATCAGCATCATTAAAAGAAGGACATTTACTCTTTTGGCATTTAGCTCTGGCCTGAATTGAAAAGATAATGGAAAACAAAAGGGGTAAGAGAAATGAGAAGAGAAGAGAAGAGAAGAGAAGAGAAGAGAAGAGAAGAGAAGAGAAGAGAAGAGAAGAGAAGAGAAGAGAAGAGAAGAGGAGAAGGAGATAAACAGAAAAGAAAGGGGAAAAAAAAAAGAAAAAACAAAAGGTGAAAGGAAAAGAAAAAGCAAAAGCAAAAGGAAAAGGACTAAAACCTACCAGGGATTGGTTGCTACAACCTATAGAAACACCCTGTTCCTTTCCTGTGAAGGAAAATGTCCCTTTACTAGCCCATGGAGTTTTGCCTCAGTAAACACCAAAAATCACTGCACACAACAATACACTTGTCTCAGTCAGCAGCTCTGCTCCCTGTTCCTCAGGTATTGCCTTTCCGTCCCCTTGGCAGGGCTCATATCTCTCCTCACAGCCTATTTCTGAAAAGTCACTGCACACGAATGAAATTTCACCTCATGTTGGGGTGTCACAAGAATATTGTTGGCAGTTCTCATCCTGAAGTCATGCATGCTGGCTAGTGAAAATTCCTTCCCTGGCTTTTTGTTTGTTTGTCTTGGGTTTCTTTACTGTTTCTGTGAACTGAAACATGCTTTCTTGGCTACAGCAGGTATGCTTACAAGCTGACAAGAGATGATGCTGAACTAAGCCCCTGATCTGAGCTCTGGCTTCAGCTCCACACTTTTCCCATAGTTGGCTGCTGTCTTGGTTAAAGCTGACTCCTTCTTGATGGCCTGGCCCCAAAGTCTTGCCCTTTGATGATCTGGAAGTGTCAGCCTGAGTTTCCTAGGGTTTGACAAAGACAATAGACTGGTGCCCCCAAGGCAGATACAAGATCTGTGTCTAGAGTTATTTCACAATCCAAGATGGGGAAAACTGTCCTTTTGAAGATGGCCCAGGGAAGAATTGTTGTCATTTATGTCCCTAAGTACCCAAGAGCAAATAGTGTCAGCTGTACAGCTCCTGGAAGAGGAAAAGATCTCTAGCATCCCTCCTACCCCTCTGGGCTTTCTGGCCACGTCATAACACAGGAAAACAAGCAGGTGGGGCAGGAAGAAGAGCAGTCAGCACCATCACAGCAAGGCCTGTCTCTTTCCTTGTCTCAGCTGCGCCAGCAAGAAAAGGAAGAGTTAACAGGCTTGGATTCAATGAATAGAGGACGAAGGAAGCAACAGGAATGGGAGAGATCTGGTGGAGCTAACAATATCCTGCTCTATTCCTGGGAAGTAGCAACAAGACACATCTCCTGTCTGGGGTTGAAATATGGGATAGCATCAGCTGCAGGATTAGGAGTGGAGCTTAGTGGAGCTTAGTGGGTTTACACATGGATGCTAGATCCAGGCAACTGTCAGGCTGGGGAGAGGTTTTTTGCTATAATTTTACTGAGGAAAATATTTAATGTGCAGAGTGGGAAGGATGGGACTGGTCAATCTGTGACCACTGCTTTGGAGGTGGTACTACCACCCCTCTGCCTGTCTTCCACAGACACCCTCAGACACTGCAGATGAAATACACACACACACACACACACACATACACACAAACACACACAAAAACATATATATGTACAGATGAAGGATTAGGACTTGCTGAGGCTAAAAAACAACAAAAAGAAAATCACTTGAAAATATTCTTTCACACCAGAGTTACATGTGGTAATCCTGTCTGCCTAACTTGGGTCTGTATTTCAAGCACCAAATGAAACTGCTCTTCTAAAGCAGGGGTCTGCAGCAGCCACCTAGTCAGTGGACAGGATTTTGATAATCTCTAGGGACATGTCCAAAGCCTCGCTCCACTAAGCAAACCATAGCCAAATAAATCTGGTAAATGTCTGACTTCCTTTTGGAAGCACCTAAGTGCCTAACGTCCTACGACTGTTCTCCTTGAATACTGGAAAGAGATAAAGGATTGAAGTCCTAATGACAGAATTAAAGATGCAGACATCTTCATCTGAACAGATCAGTCTAGGACAGCATTAGTGGAGGCACATAAGGATTTTAGGTCCCAATTCTCTCATGCTTAGGAACTGTTTCAGATAAGACTGTGAGTCATGGGCAAAAGGAACCAGTATCTCTCTCATGGTTATAATGAGGACCTTGACTGACTTGCTGTGAAGGGAATAGTTGCACTGTAGGTCTGTACCATTAGGGGAAATGAATCTCAGTTAGAGCCTTGGTTAGACAAACATAAATCTAGTCATGTCCTTGCAACCTGTGCTGTCAGCACAGCAGTCCTATTGCTACAAACACCTCTGTCACAGTAAAGCTTTTAACAGCAGTTTCTGGCTGGACTGTGAGGATAAGCTCTGCATTGTGGGAGGCACTCATTGCCCACGTAGTGTGGTACTGGGTACTGAGGGAGCTGGCAGAGGTGCTCACTAACAACTCCATCATTTATCAGCAGTCTTGTTAACCAGACAAGTCCCAGCTGATGTGGGTTAGCCACTGCAATGCCCATCCAAGAGAAGGGCTGGAAGGAGGATCTAGGGACCTACAGGCCTGTCAGCCTGACCTCAGTGCTGGGGAAGCTTGTGAATCAGATCACCCTCAGTGCCATCATGAAGCACATGCAGGACAACCAGGGGAGCAGGTCCAGCCAGCATGAGTTCATGAAAGACAGGTCCTGCTTGGCCAGCCTGATCTCCTTCTCTGACTTAGTTGATGAGGGAAATGCTGGGTATATGTCTATGTGGACTGCAGTAAAGCCTTTGACAGCATTTCCCACAGAATTTTCCAGAAGAAACTGACTGCTCATGGCTTGGATGGGTGCACTGTTACCTGGGTAAAAAAATGGATGATGCTTGGGCCCAAAGGGTGTTGGTGAATGGAATGACATCCAGCTGGGGCTGGTCAGTACTGGTGTTCCCCAGGGCTCAGGGCAGTAGGAGGCTGAGGGGCCTTATCACTCTCCCTCTGACATGATGTTGCAGACTGGTGGGGGTCAGTCTCTTCCCCCCAGTAACCAGTGACAGGGCAAGAGAAAACAGCCTTGGGTTGCAATAGCAGTGGTTTAGATCGGATACTAGGGATAACTTCTTCACCGAAAGGCTTGTTGGGCACTGGAACTGGCTGCCTTGGTAGGTTGTGGTGTCATCATTCCTGGAGGTATTTAGAAGAGGTACAGGTGTGGTGCTTAGAGCCAGAATTTAGTGGCAGACTTGTCAGTGCTGGGTTAATGACTGAATTTAAATACTTTTATAGGTGTTTTTATAACCTAATCCGTACTATGATTCCATGATGCCCTTACAGCAGGAAGGTGATCTGAGCAGTGTGCAAGTGCCACAAGCTTAACAGTCCCTGACTATCTGGTGAGTGCCACAGGAGCTGTCATTGTATCTGCTGAGCTGCAAACGCAGCTGGCTGCAGGTACAAGTTTGCTCTGTGCCCTTCACAGGAACACACAATTGTGCCAACACTGCCACCATCGTGGTGGGCTACCAGGTTGGGTTCTTCTTCCACTGCAGAAATTTACTGCCTCCAGTTCCACATGATTTCTACCATGTCTCTCCCCTGAGTCCATGTTAGTCAAGTCTCCACTGATCATCTCTATACTTTTTTCCCTGTCTTGGAGGTAAGAAACCTCTCCCTGATGAAACTCAAAGGCCAGCACTTCTTCCAGCAGGAAAGTGGCAGCCTCCTGTTCTCACACTTAAGTCTCTGATCATGGCATATGCCAACTTCTTCACCTTTATACAACATATATTAATCTCCGTTTACACACACATGTGCCTTTGCACCCAAAACTGCAGTCAGAATTCTGTCCTTTTGTCTGCTGGAGCCTGTGGCCATGCACACCTACTGTATGGAACTGGAGATGTTTTTGCTACTGGTGATGGACCTTCACAGCTGTTGCCTCTGAAGCTGATCAATATTATTAAAACTCCAGCCTGTGTTTTTCTCCCCTGCCTTTTGTACTGTTTCTATAGAAATTTCCCTTTCTGTTTTTGCCTCCAGTGCTGCTGGATGGCTCTGCTTTCCTTATGTCTCTGTCCCCCTCTTCACTGTTCCCCCATACCAACCCACAGAAATTCCCCCCCTTCTCCAGCTCCTGCCTGGACTGTCTGGCAGAGGTGGAAAATGGAGGCAGGGCTCTCCAAAACAGACTCTATCCCTATGACAACCACTGCTAAGGCTGTGTGGTGAGCCCAAATGTGTTAGAGTGGGAAGGGCAGTGTGGTGAAGGGGACTTTGCATCCATGCTGGGATTAAAAGAGGCCTGATGATTTATACCAGACATCAACGCATTTACCTGGACTCTTGGGGTGCTATTTTTAGTGGGGGTGGGGGGAGGGAAGCGGGGGGAAAGAATGTTTTTGTCAGATGCTTCAGTTCTAACATCTGAAGGTTAAAAAGCAGACGGATTGTATATATGAATCTTTATATACATGAAAATGCACATCAACATATCCATATGTATATGTACAGAGGTATTACATGTACATATGTATCAACAGAGACAATTGCACACACACAGAGACAGAGAAGAGAAGCCAGTGTGATCTAACAGGGAGATGGGAGTCCAGCATTTCAAATGCTAATGTTTTCTCTGTTTAGTGGTTTGTTTTTTTTTTTGGTTGGTTTGGTTTTTTTTAATATTCTTGATGACCCTGCCTCATTTTTCCCATTTATAAATTTAAGGTGGTGATAAAAATTAGCTCTTTAATTGCAATGCCCTTCTTTCAAATAATTGTATGACTTACTTGCTGCACAGTGTTGTTACTAGGATTGTTCTCATTTAACTATGTTACATTAGGAGCTAGTTGAAAAATGACAATTATTTTCTGGAGGAAAATTGTCATTATTTTGGCTTTCTTTCCTGTGAATATTTTAGTTAATAAACAAAACAAGTCTGGGGTGGGGGAGGTGGCCAGAGAAATAGATTAATTTTTGCCTTTTTTAATCAATCTGAAAACCAGTCCATTTTTAACAGGAATTTAGTGTTTTGAAGGCCAACATTTTTAATCAAGACAGTTATGTTTTTTGTGCTGTTTGCATTTCTTTTTTAATCTACTGGAATGAAAATTTGCTGCGGAAACATCCAGTTTGGTCAAAATGTCACTTTTTGGTCATCCCCTCCTCCCCCAGCTTGTTTGATGAAAAATTGTCAAGCAGCAATAGCTGTGTCACCTCTGATTTATCTATTTTTCTAGAGCCATTAGTCTCAAGCAGCGGATGAAAAAACACCACAACGGAGCAGCTGCTCCTGCAGAAGCCAGCCTGGGCAGCCAGAAAATGTCACTGGCTCCCTGAGCAGCGTTGCCTTTTCTCACTCTGCCCCTGAGCAGTGGCACAAGAAGTGGCCACGGAGTGATGAGGGTCACAGGGGTGGTGGAGGTGCTCTGAAAAAGATGTGGAGGTGTGTGGTGGGAGGAAGGGCTGGGGAGAGTGGGGATTCAGGGTGGGCTGGTTGCAGCAGGGAACTCTGCTCACCACCAGGATTCCAGTTGGGAGCAACTAAGAGCTTGGTAGGGTTTGAGTGGTCACAGCCCTGTTCCCCCTCCTCAGCAACACCCAGAATTTACTTGCTCATGAAAACATAGCCATGGCTCTTTTCCTCTCAGCTCTGTTCTGCCAATCAAGAGCTTTGCAGGCAAAGATCAGTGCAATGAACTCAGGTCATTTTGAGAAGTGGTGATGGTAAAGGTCAAACGAGTGTTAAATGGCTACTTTTGCAGCAAAGGATGTAGTCTCTTTCCTTCCCAATGGCCAAATCAGTGGGACCTGTGCCCTGAGGGGCATTTATCCTGCCTCATACTGAGTGCTCACCCCTGCTTTTGCTGCAGGTGAATATTAGGTGGGAGAGGAAATTAAGCTTGCCTTTCTGCATACAATGAAAGGTTCTTTATTACAAGAGGGCCTGAAGGAGTTTTCTATCTCCTGAGCATTGTACCAACAGTTTAATTAAAAAAATGTGCATGGTTGAGAACTAAGTCTAATTGGGAAGCTGTAAGAAAGCCTCTGTGCCCGGTCTCTGCTGTTTCTGCTTTTTCCCTTTATAGATTGACTAGACCATATCAAAATGCTGATAAAACCAGTGCTACACTCTCCTGTTTTTGTTGCGGACAGTTAGATGGGGATCCTGTTCCTCTGTTCCTTTCCTCAGCAGACCCCTAGGATGACCTCAAGACCTTAATCAAGTCCAGCTCGTAGATCTCAGCAGGTACAATTAAGCTGCCTGTGCTCTCCCAGGAGGTTGCCTCACACACCCCACCAGTGGCTCCAGTATCTGCCATAAGAAACAAAAGCCCACAGCTGCCTGCTAGGCTGGAGGGGTAAGAATTTGTTTGTAGTTGCTCACCAGGTACATGTATGTATGGTATGTTGGAGTGGTGTTCTCTGGGGGTTGCAAAAGGGGGAGACCCCAGCTCTTCTCCCAGACTGACATCCCTTCCAGGAACATGTTCTCCAGTGACCCTCTCAAAGCTGGTCCTGTGCCAGTGGCAGGGCTGCTGGCTCTGCTGGCCTGTGATACATCCTGGAGACTGTTCTCCAAAGGTGAGATTTCACTCTCCCTCTGACAAGGCTGTCCAGCTCCATGCCCAGTCTCTATACCCCTTTAAATCAGAATGCAGCCAGAAACACATACTCCCAGACTGCAGCACTCAATTACACCTTCTGATATTTTATTTTTTTTGCCTGCAGCTTCAAATTACCTTCAAGGTGCACAGTGCAATTAGCTAAAAATATTTCCTGCTTAGTTTTAATTGCACTAAACCTCTGATGTACCTCCAGTGAGGAGCAGTAAGGTGGAAATTGGTGCCCCAAATATTTCAAACTGATTAAAGTCCAGGATGACTCAATAAGCTTACATAGTTCTATTAATTGTTAAATATTCATATTTTTTTTGTTAAAAACCCCACAAACATTCTTGAAGCCAAATTCTGTATGAGGCTTCTAAAAGAAGTTACTTTAACTAAGGAGATGGTAACTCTTTCTGAGTTAGAGAAAGATAAGACAAGAATTCCACCATATAGTTGGAGTGGTTTCCATATGAAGAATTCACATCTCTTGGCGAATTTTAGTATCTCAGAATTTGATTCTCAAAACACTTATGCATGTGACTTATGTCTGTGACTCATTTCACTGCTCTAGCTGAGGTATTTATATGATTCTAATTTAGAACTGGATCACATTTTTGCTTAAAGCCTTTCTGGGTGGAAAATGCAGGTGATCAGTCAAACATTATCACTGCCTAAAAACAGTCAAAACTTTTTGTCTGAGAATTTAAAAAGAAATCCAAAACAAAACAATTTTTTTTCTGAAAGCACTGAAAACCAGTGTGTTGATTCCCATGATGTCTGGTTCATAAGATTACTTCAATGTACTTCAAAAAGAGTATTGAAAATAAATCCCAAATATTATTTGCATCCAGTTGAGTCTGATCAGTCTCAGTTCTTTGGGTTTCTGGTTCATTGTCACCTCAGATAGCCTGTGCTTATGAAGCATGTCCCCTTGTGCCTGCAGCTGTGCTGGCTTGGGAGTGCTGTCATTGCCTGATCCACAGAGCTGAACCAAGCAAATTCAGCAAGTTTCTCACCAGTCCCATACAAAGTTCAGGATTAACCTGTGTGAGGAATGGCAGTGGGCAAGAGGTGGGATTCAGTGCATGTCTCACCCACTTCCATGGCTGTGAAGGAGGCCTGGTTGTGATCGTGGAATCCAGGGCAAATATCAGAAAGATGCTGCCCATCTCTGCACCTCTCCCTCCCTCTTCTGTGCTCACCAGGGTGAGAAAAACCTCTGACCATCTCCAGAGCAGCTCATGTTGGCACCTGATTCTTAAACAATTTTGAGGGAAATTGAAGGTGTTCAGCCTCTTGCCAAAGGGCACACTGAGAAGATGAATCTCAGAAAAAACCTGAACCCACCAGCCACTCACTGCTGGTGTGCAAGTCCATGCACTTGCTTCCTCTGAAGCAGAACTCCAGGAAGGCAGGTATTGGCTCCTCCTTCCCCTTGGGAATACAGGAGACAGATTAAAGAGTAGGGAGAAAAAAGTTATTTCACAGTTAGTCTGCCCTGAACAAGAAAAGGTTCCTGACACCAACAAACTAATCAACGCTGAAAGCTCATGAGGTCAAGCTTTCCCTTCTCCTCCATTATTCTTTTGATTTTTTCTAACTGGCTAGGACTTGATAGCTCTGGCAAGTCTATAAATATAAAATCCTTTCTTGCCTTCCCCTGGAGCACACCAAGGACCATTTGAATACCCATAGCGACAAGTTAAAACTAAACAAAACCAGAGCAACTCGCAAGAAACAGGTTGTTCAGCCAATCTTCAAATGCTGACCATTCTGTAAGTCAGTCCCAAGAAGCTTGTCTCTGCTCAGCAAGAATTGGGAAAGGCAGCTTTCCCTCTTAAGAGCGCTCCCTCTGGATTCCGTGTTTTGTGTGGAGACTTATGGCCAGGAATGCTAATGCCAGCTAACTGAGCTGGCTGAACTCGAACAGGGTAAGAGCTGGGCCTGAAGGAGGCAGCCCCAGACCATCAGGGTTAAGCTCTGGATATGTGGGCTGCCTCCAACACCTTGGTGCCTGTGCCTGTGCCTCCTCCCCTGTGCTGCCTTGGACAGCCACCAGTGCACAGCTGTAGGAGTTTCCCTGACCTGACCACCAAGAAGACCCCAGCCATTGTATAGTCTGAAAATAGGGAAACATTTGCCACTGTAAACACTGGCCCCTACCCTATAGAGTGTAAAATGCTCCCGAAGTCAAGTGAGAAATGTTTATACATCATCTTGGTATGGAGGGGAAATGCAGAGGAACTGGGAAGATTTATGGCTTCTGCTGCATTGGAAATACCCAAAATTCCTGTCCCAAAGCACTGCCCATGTTATCTCCATTGCAGCACAGGGAACTTAGCAGCCTTTCCATGGCAAAAGAAAGGCTGCTCCCTGAGTCTTTCCTGTCCTTGGGCTCTCTGCTGGGATCTGTGCTCCTTCAGAGCTCTGTCTGGTAGAAAAGGAGGAAAGAAAAATGCCACGTTCCCTACCAAGGGCTGACAAACAGGAATCATAGCTGCAGCATAAGCTTCTCTGATGGATTCTGCCTCAGCAAAATGAAATTAAGATTTCAGCAAACAAGCTCCAATTCCGTGGTACCAGTAGAACAAATGACATCTGATAATTGCTAACTCCTTTTGCTTATTCTTTGCTCTGTTCACCCCATCAGTCTCTCCAGATTATATTTTCAGCTGAGTTTAATGAACGCCATTTATTAAACTAACACCAGGGTTCTGCTTTGGCCTCAGACAGATGTGCCTGCTAATATGAATCATTTTGTTCAATTGGATTATTCTGATGGAGAGCGGATCCCTGCCACTCTGAGGAGCACAAACAAATGGGGAACAGCTCGCCTCCAATTGTGACCAGCCGCTCGCCTTCATTAGGAGGCAGCTCCAGGCTCCACAGGCAGCTTGGCAGGATGGTGTCCCTACTGCTCCCATCAGCCAGCACTGCTGCTCCTTTCCATTTCCCTCTCATGTTCAGGGAGAGCCCAGATCTCAGTGTGGCCCTGAGCCTGGCTGGTGAGGGGGACATGAGCATCACTGCCACCTTCCCTGAGTTCACCAGCTGCATGGGCAACAGGATTCACCTCCTCCTTTGTCACGATGAATGTTCCTTATCTGAATGCACACCAGACTTCCTTGTGTATCCTTCCCTTCCCACTATGGCATGTCTGACCTCCTTTACACTGACACCTGAGAAAATGTAGACTACTTATTTGCTATTGATCCTTCTTTACTCTGATCTTCTCCAGCTATTTGGGCAAAGGGACAGGGATGATATGCTTTTAAAGGCTTGTATTAATCAGAAAAAAAGGAGATAAAATCCATCTGAAATCTCCCAGACAGAGATTCCCTCAGTCTATTGTTTGGGATTTTAGAGTTGAAAATTTTGGGTCAATCTCTGTAATGCGTTGTGTGCAGGCACCAGCATCCATCTATCTGTCTATCTCAATACAAATCCTGCCTTCTGTGAACCATAAAACTCTGAGCAGAGTGACATTACCACTTCTCACATCGACAGAACACACTGAGCACACGCAAAAAAATTGGGGAAAAAATTACAGAGGCAATTTGAAAGATTAGAAGAGAAAAAGCAGAAGATGTCTGCTCCCTGAGTGTAAGTGGCCAAATCCCACAGCAAGCTTTTAGCTGGCACAAATCATCATCACTCCTTTAAAGCCTACTTTCTTTCCCCAGATGAAGGACAGGCCCAGCACTTCTTCAGATACCTGTGAACCTCAGGACAACTCATTTATTCTAGAGCATTTCTGAAGAAAGAAATTATTTGCATTTTAATCCTAAGTGGTATCCTGGGGTTACTTCCAGGCATCTCTGGTGAGTACCAGAAGTCAGGTTGTCAAGAAGTGGGTCTGTGCTGAAACAGAAAAGACCCCAGAGATAACCACGGTGCCAGTCTGTGTGCCTTTCCTAATTACTAACAGCACGTTAGCATGCTCCTCAACAATGCCATCAAAGGATATTAATTCCTCCATTCAGGTTTAAGTGTAGGAATACTTCTCTAGGTGTGAGCTATTCCTTTACTCCTGATGAGGATCTGTACACCTTTCTCTAAATTGCATTGCACTGGTTTTCATAGGTAACGAGAACAAGGCCTGTAGGAATTCCTGTTGGGATTTTGTGTAGCAAGGTCTGTATGGTCTGTACTAAACAATGCCCTTTCAACCTGAGCAGAAGGCAGAAACCCCCCAAACAAACCCCCTTCTGAAAGCACCAAACCTCTTAAAACAGACATGTAGGAGCCCAGTTTCCTCCAGCTGGCACTGGGCAGCCTGTCTGGTTTCCTTTCCCAGTGTCCAATCTGCCATGATGGAGAAATATGTAGCATGCAAGGAGAATGCACAGAGGAAAATAAAGAGCATGGAAAACATTCACTTGTCATACATCACAGCAAATGGAATGCAACCTCTGCTCATGAGTGGAGATGCTTTAAGAGAATAGAGAAAAACAGAGAATCTCATCCAGCAAAGACAAATTTTTAGCTGACTGAACAGCCCATGGATTAAATGGCCCAATTGTTTCCAAATCCTTAGAAATCAAGGTAGTGAAAACCTATTTTCTTTTGGAACAACCCACTTTTAAGGGTCTACCATGAAAACCGTGGTCTACAGCACATCCAAATCAACCAAAAGATATCTTTGGCATCAAGGACTGGGCGTAATAGAGCCAGAAATTTCAAAGGTAGGCATCTTGTCACTGTGAGGATTTTAGAGTGTTATTACTCTGCATATAACAGATGCTTCAGGCAGCCCAGCTGCTGGATCTGTTTTATACAGGAAAAAGGGTAGAGAAGAGCTGGGGAGGGAGAATGTATCTTCCAATAAATGGGAGAAATCTGCTTTCTAAAGAGGATTACTTGAGTGTGGAGCTGCAGCTTTCCATGGGTAGAAGAGATTTTCTTCCGTTGCAAGTCATTATCCTAAAAAGGCATTTTAAAAATGAGCCCTGGTGATATTTGGAGGTGGGCATGATCATTCCCTAATCTTTCTGCTCTAAGAAGACCAGAGCAGCCAGAACGGTGACATTGCATCTCCCTCTAGAATTGCAAATAATTGAAACATCTCTGCTAGGAGAACATTTAGAGTTAAGTAAGTAATAGTGGGCCTGAATCCTTGGCTGCCATAAATCAGTGTCACTTCACTGGCTTCAGAGGAGCTGGTGATTGACGCTGCCCAAGAACTTAGCCCGATCATGGCTGTGGTTAGTACTTTTCCAGACAGAGCACTGAGTTTTCATTTACTCTGCTTCTTGCTTGGGAAATGACTTGACTGCTGTTCTCCTTTCCCCTCCAGCTCAGCCTTCTACCCAATATTTCAAAAAGGTTGGATGAAGCTCAGCTAAGTGGAAAAATGAACCATTTGAAATAAAAAGTCTCTTTTTTCCCCCTAACTGCAGTCACAGGGCCGGATGAAAGACACCTGAGAAGCAAGGTTTGTACCATAAACCTTCAATTCTCTGCTACAGCTGAATCAAACACTTCAGGGACCAGAGTTTTGATATTCACTTGTATCTGGCCAAAGTTACCGTACCTATGAATTATTCAAATATGCAATTATTGCATTTGATATATCACTGGGTACAACCGTGGGAACGAGAAACAGTGTTCTAGTGCAGCTGATTGTATATGCCTTCCAAACCATAAGGACATCAATTTAAGGTGCTCACATTGATGGAGTACTCTGCAACCCCTTATTAAGATTCTTGCCAACTCCTGTATCAGTTTTCCCCTGCAGAGTAAATTTCATGGAGTTTTTTAGCCTCCCTTTTCTTTATCCCTACAGTGCAAGTGCCAAACACTACCCCACAGAGCTTCAATTCATGGTTCTGCAGTAGCTCTCAAAGGTCAGTGACAAAAAGATCAGATCATTTTCAGCTTACTGATCAATGCTGCACAAGTGACCTGAGTCCTGTGAATCACATGTTGGGGTTGACTCATAACTCTGATTTCATTGTGAATTTCCAGTTTTCCTGGAAGGAGGCTTTAACCTTCTTCTTAGACCTAAAGGCCTGTGCCCTGCCTACTGTTCATATTGTCTTTACTTGGACAAAAAAACCATGTTAATGGTGCTGTAATTTGAACACACCAAAGACAGCTCTATCTGCCTTCAAATATGGGGCCATCTGAGAAGGACATCTCTGAAGTTCTAGACCTTTCTTTGCTCTCTCCCTGAGCAGCATTTGCAATTTGATAGCGTGTCTGTTTCCCTTTTGCTCACTAGTGAGTACTGGTCCCAGTATCAAAGGATTTTGCTGACTTGTAACTTACTTGAAGGTCCTGTAAAAAATGACTGTGCTTGTTTTCTAGGACTCATCCTGTATTTTCACAATCCTCTTTCATTGTGGGTCTTTGCCTTCTCTCATTCGTTTTGTACATATTTTATTTAGCAGAGGATTCATTCTGTCAGTGTTTGCTGCTGCTGCTGCTTGAACAAAAAATTTGGCTATGGATGTGTCCTGTGTTTTTCCATCTCTTTGGCTCTCATTTCAAATCACTGCTGTTTCAAACGCCTACTCTTTCCTTTTCTTATATTTTCTGGTTTTTCTTCAAGTTGCAGTCCCTCATGCACTGGCCCAGCAGATCTGTGTGCTGAATGAACCCAGTAAAAATGTTCCTTCAAAGGCTGCTGTTTTCAGGTTACTGCAGCTGCCCAGTAACTGATGCAATTGAAGCTTACACTGAGCTCAGAAAGGCTCTAAAATCTGACTTACTCAGGTAATTTGTGGGACATTGTCCATACGATCTCCCACACTAATCTTGGTCAAGTGGCTGAATGTGAAATTACCACTCTCCAGTCAACCCTGGAGCTTTGGGGGTTCTGCTGTTGGAAGCCTTTAAAGAGGGCACCACCATAACAACTCCTGGTCTTTTCACAGTATTGTATACATGAGGAAAAGCTCAGAAAGCTCTTTGCTGGCTAAGTCTTTGGCAAAAGTTCTCACAATTCTCCAGAAGTTTACTTCAGAGCACCAGGACCAGGAGTATTGCAGCGAGATGAGAAGTGGGAGGCTGCTTTAACTTCTACTATTTAATTCTGAAGTATTTATATAATCTAACATTAAAAAAAAAAAGGGGACTTGGGTTTTAGTGAAGAATTCCTGCTCCAAACTGAGGGAAAATGTTGTGGTATTGCCTTGTGCTATTCTATCACTCCCACGACAAATAGTGCAGATCCGTTAATGACCTACATGGACTCATTTAGATGCAAACACAGCAATACTCCTGAAAAGCTGCCCTGCTTTGAGGAAGAGCAAATTCCAAATACTGCTGAATGGAATTCAGTCTCAGAGCAGTAATTACTGATTGTAATTTTGGAGTAAATGCAGTAATTAATTATTGTCGTTTTCCATCAGTGCATTGTATTGTGTGCCAATCTTAGAATAAAATAATTAGCAAATGGGATTTTGCATGCTCTGTTATAGAAACTGTGGTTTCTAGAACAGACATGAGAATTTTGCCATAATAAAGTTATCAGTAATTTAAATGGACAGGTTAAAAATGATCAGACAGAAAGATAAAGGATTTCCTTGTCAGTCTTGCAAACACCTTCAGGAGTCCTGTTTTAGCCTCCCCCACTAAAATTCACTTCCATTCTCTCAGTACAAGCACAACAGCACAAAGTTTAGGTTGCAAACACAGTGAGTGATGCTTAATTTAATCACAGGTGTCAGTGGAAATGGAAAACAAAAGTAATCCAAAGAACAGAAAAAAATATTGGCTGAGGTGATGTTTTTCCAGTACCTGAACAGACTTTCCAAAATTAAGCTGTGCTGATTTTTTTCTCTCTTTATTCACTCATATTAAAGCTTGTGCTGGAGTACTGTTTTGATGCAATTATACTAGTGCAAATTTCCATAATGTAAGCAGGTCCTAAACGATCTAAGTGATGACTAAAAGAGGGAAACAACAATAATCTGTGCAGGTGGAAGAGGAGCTGGTTAGCATGATTGTAGGAGCCATAACTACAAGAAATGGGATTTTATCTTGAAAAAGGATATTTGGAATGAATCTCAAGATGAATAGCCTAATAGAAAACAGTGAGATCAATGCAGCTGCAGAATAGCCTCTCACTAGAGGTAATAGAAAGCTATCTGGGACACATAAGCAACAAAAATTTCAGTAAAAAATGCACTTTCACTAGACTTTGCATTGAAGCCATCTGAAATGACAAGAGAAGACAGAAATTTTCCACTCAAATATTTTTTTATGGTTATTTGGATTTTTGCTTTTTCGTTTTATTTTTGGCTGATAGAAAAAATCTTACTTTAAAACGGAATTTGGGTTGCTTTTATTTTTTTCTCTTATTAGGGAACAAAAAGAGAAAAAATGCACAGTTTTCCAGTTTGGTAAAATATACACTCCAATTAAAAAAGAAAAAAAAAAGAAAAAAAAAGAGTTTTCCTCTCTCTACTTTCCTCAGAGTAAAAATACCACCTATTCCAGACAGCTGCAAAATCATGTATTTCACACATTTTACAAAAAACCAGACATCAGTCCATGTTCAAAAAGCAGTGAAGGAGGACATGAAAATCTTTTTTTTTCGTGTTTGAGCTTTGGCCTACGTTATTTCCCCTGGTGTTTTGTAGAAGCAGGTTGCCTGGGCAGTGCATTCATTTAATGTTTTGTCACTACTCTGGAGCACAGTTAAAAAAATCTTGCTGTTGATCTTCTTTCCATCTTTTTTTTTTTTCCACTTTTCTGTTTCCCTTTTGCCTCAGTTTGTGTCGCTCACACTCACTCTGTCTCACTCAGTTTCACGCCAGTGCTCTGGCTTAGTCTCACCCAAATGTCTCTGCATCTTTAGCTTTAAATAAAACTTCAGCAGAAGGCTGTCTGTCTGAGGTGGAAAACATCACTTTGCCAGTGACCAGTCACTGGAATGAAGCCACAGAAGGGTCATGGACAGGATTTTCAGGGCTGTTGTGTGCTGTGCCTTTTATTGATCTATCAGCTGGATGCTCCTGGGCTGCTCTGCGTTCTGCCCTGAGCTCTGGCAGGGCTGTGAGCTGTGCAGTTTTCTAGGCAGAGCTGTGCTGGCAGCCCTCGGTGGGCTCGGGGCTCACACACAGCCCCAGCCACTGCGGGCTGCACCTGCAACTGCTCACAGCACAGGGCAAGGAGGGCTCCTGGCAATGGCCACCTGAGGGAGATGTGGGCTTCAGGTTGTTTTTTTTCTTAATTATTTTGTGCATTTACTGTCTGAATGACACATGGAGTGTCTCTGAGTCCTTGCTTCCTAGTCCTGAGCGGGGATTAGTAATAGAATATACTGATTTTGGCAGAGTTGCCTCAAATGATCCTCCTCTCTCTTGCTTTTTCTCAGCCCATCATTCCTCCCCCTTTTTTTTTTTTTTTTCTTTTCCCTACAGCCACCTCTTTAATTATAAAGAAAAAAGAGAACAGGGCAGCCATTTTGCCATTTAAATTCTTCAGGGCTTTGCTTGCTGCAGCTTTGGGCTTAACTGCTGCATCACAGAGACCCTTTCAGTGTTTGACATCAAGTTTAGAGCACTTGCAAAGAAAACAAAGGACTTCAAATCACTGTGGCCCAGACTGCTTGTGTCCCAAAAGGGAGATTCATAAGTTTTTTTTAAAAAGTGCATCCAGAATTAAAATTTAGTGAGGCCCTTTCTTTCTCAGTTAGGAAAAAAATACTCTGATGGATTACATCAAACTGGGTGCTGCTTTTTGTTGTTCTTCTTGTTGTTGTTGTCGGTGGCAACTTCTTATTTTTTGAAACCAATTCAATAGAAAAAAGCCCTTCCTTGGAAAAATCCCAATTAAGAAATTTCCTGAGCATCCTCTTGAAGCACATGAGTAATTACTCTGGTGTCAATACGGTTATACACATGCTTCAAATTGGAATTAAAGGCCCTGAAGAGCTGCATCCAAAGTAAAGATAGATAAAAACCACAGTGGAGTTATTATCTTCCTGTCAGTTAAAGGAAGTTGGAAATCAAGCCAGCAGTGGAGGTACAATAATACTGTGCTTAGCCAAGAAGAGCTGACCTATCTCAGGCTTATTCTCGAGGGTTTAGCCCTCTGCTGATCATTATAGCCCAGCCCTGGTGGGAAATCTGACCTGTGGCCTTTGTGACTGGGACTCCTGTCTGCTTCTGGAGTGCTGGTATCAATGCTCCCAAGCACTGGGAGGCAGACCAGCTGAGCAAAGACCTGGGTTTAAGCCCATGTGACCTTTTGGGTATCCTTGCTGTCACCAAGTGTCCTCTCCAGTCTACTGCAGCATGGTTGTCCCTGTGCTAACCCAAATCCTCCCCTGGGGAATATTCCTGCAGTGTCCTCCTGGGACCACATATACTCAGGCAATTCCTTCTGTCAGGTGGAAAAACACATGGATAAAACATTTTTTCCTGCAGAATTTCTTTCTGCTAAAAGTTGGGTGTGGCGCCTGCAACAGGCTCAACAAAGTGTCACTATGCAAGAGGACAATCACCTGTGAGATACATTTTGATACGGTCTCTAAACAAGGTTCTCTAAGCCAAGGGTGGAAGTGGTCTGGTGGTAAAAACTGATTTTTCTGGACAGGAGAGTACTAAAGCCAAAGTAAAAGCCAGGAAAGCTAAAGGACTTCCTATCTAGAGGCAATGCTTCAAGACTGTATTGCTTAGTAGAAGCAAAGGAAAGGGAAAAAAATGCTCTAAGGGAGACATATGGAATTGTATTACCATTTTACCTGCTGATTCCTTTTAANCTACCTAAGCAACAAATCTTAGTCCTACTAGTGAGTAATCTTTTTGTAGGAAACAAGCTGAGACCTGAGAGCACTTCATGGTGAACCATGATAATAAAAACCACCGTAGACTCATACTGGTGAATCTTGAACAGCACAGAGAGCCACAGCCCTGCATCTTCTTACACCACCATGAGAAACAAGCATATCCCCAGCAAGCACAGCTATGCTGAGACATAAAGCCTGGTGCCTAACTAGGGACACCCTTGTGTCCCTTGATCCCCTTGCAGGTGTCACAGAAAGCCTCCCTGACAAAGGCAGCCCCTGCTTTAACACAATGGCATGCATGCACCCCCCACACCCCACTCTCCCCCAGCAAAGCCTGCAGAAAAAAAGCCAGTGTGATGAAGCAAAAAGCATTTGGATATGGCAACATGTTTTGGTTTCAAGCTTCCAAGAGGCCTTTTCATAAGCAAGGAAAAGAAAAGAGGTTTTTGAGGGGGAAAATGCATTGACAATTATCTTCATATAGTCACATATAAAGGAGATTCTAAACTATGGAGGCTGTTTCCTGCACATGCACCTAATATGTTTGTTGAAAGGTTTCTTAATCTCCTTTTATGCTGTCTTCAGTGCAGCACCTCTTTCAAACACATTCTGATCCCATTCCTGAATTCTCACTGGAAAGGATACTGCTCTGAAGACTGGAAAAATATATTTTTCAAAGATGTTTGGGATCCCAGTGAAAAATTAAAACATACTGTTTTTCATTGGGAAACTTGAAGATAGGGATTTTCTGCCTGTCTTAGATGAATCAAAAGAGGCCAGAATAAAAATCACAGAATCTTAGTCATTACAGCTAAAATGACAGAAAGGTCACCTAACCAATCTCTTTATCACTAATTCAGGAAAACAAATTGCTCAGGGCCTCCATAGGTGCTGAGTTTATGGGGGAATCTCTGGTGTGGAACAGTTTTAACAATAGGGAGACATCCTGTCTCTGTAAACAAACACGTAGGGGTTTATATTTCTGTTTCTCAAAGAATTACCTAATGAAAGAGCCAGCCAGTGGTGGGAAATATTTCCATTTTTGGAAACATCCGTATTTTTGTTATTGGTGATATGTTGGGATTCCAATGAAACAAGCTGTGGCTTCTGATATTTTTGGTGTTGTTATATGTATTAGAAGTTTCCTTGAAACATCCAGCTGGCTTCTTTCCAGCAATACATGGCACATGAGTCTAAAAACAAGACCCCAGGTCCTCACTCCAGCTAAGTTTCCTTGGCTTTGGTTGGATTTTATCTACACACAGGAATTTAAAACATCTGACCAAGAAGTGAACATGGATCCTTCTATTAATTTCTTGGGTTTGTGAAGAAATAAATCAGGGGTTATTTGGTTGTCAGGGAGACATATTTACATTAAGTTATTATGCTGAGATGGAATTGGATACAGACTGTACCGCATGAAGAATGAAGAATGCTTTGAAACATTTTCAACACAGAGCTATTGAGACAGACACTGTCCCAGTCCGGTCACCTGGGATTAAACTGCAGCCCAGTCCCGTCTCTTAATTGCAGATTTTCTTCAAGCACCAGAAATGCTCTCTTTCACTGAGCAAGGGGAATCAGGACAGCTGCTGACTCCTCTCTAGTGACCAGAAACACTTTCTAGAGATGCAGGATGCCCCTCGGATGAGGAAGTTGTCTCATCCCTTGGTAAGCATCCTTCCACCTCTTTTTCTAAAGAGACTCACACACACAAACCGTTCCTAGTTTATGCGTGGGTGTGTGTCTGAGCAGAGTGGCTCTAGCCAGAGTCAAAAAGGCAGAAGATAGAGAGTCACAGAACTGAATCTTCTTGAGGTCTACAACACAGAGAGACGCTACAGGTGTAGCTGACACCCCCTTCCCCATGCAGTTACCTGTGCTAGTGCTTTGTATCCAGTGGTTCCCTCAACCCTTCAGTAGGGACGGTTAGCATCCTTTGGCCTCTTCAGCTGCACCTTCAGCCTCTTCATGCCAATCTGGAATCCATTCATGGCCTGGATAGCAGCTTGGGCACTGGCAGGATTGTCAAAACTCACAAAACCTGTCAAAACACGAGGCAAGGCAGGGGACTTAATGAGCTGAAGGGTGCCAAGGCACGTACATGCAACGACCACTGAGAATGAACATGGGGAAGGGGGTGAGGGCGCTGAGAGGGGGAAGTGAGCAGGAAGGAGAGTGGGCAGGTGGGCAGGAGAGTGAGGAGATGATGGTTGCCAATGTGGGACAAAGGATAGGAGGGGTTGTTACAGATCAGTGTCCCAGGACACAGTGCCTGGTCTGAGTGCCAGTCTGAACACTAGACTGTGTGGAGCACAGGGATTCCAAATGGTGGTGCCACAAGATTTGGGTCACCTTTGAGCTGGGAGTCAGCAGGTGTAATGCATGGTCTCAAGGCACTCTGTCTTCCTCTGTCTCCCTCCATGGTGACTGGGTTAAACCTCTAAACCTTCCTGAACTCGCCATCATAACCTTTTCTTTGCCTTCCAATACTAATGATGAGGGGAACCCGACACACCTACTGCAACTTTCTTATTATGGCAATATAAATAAAATGTGAATTTAACAAATTCTTCATTATCGTGTTAGTCAGCATGAATGGCTTGATTGTTGGCCAGCCAAGCAATATGAAGAGCTTTAATCACTGGCAATTTCTGCAAACTCCATGTTACTCTGCAGTTGAACACAAGTGCTTTCCTAACATGGTTTTCCTATGGAATTTCAAACTTTGCCAGCAAATCTCCCAATCAACCACGGAGCACATCCAGCACTAGAAACAACTATAGTGACTGAATATTGTATGTATGGGTCACCTAAGACATTCTTTGTCTTGATTTGCTCTCTAACAGTCTGATGAAGTAATAGAGGTCAACTATACAGGATGCAATGCATCTAATGCATTCAGCTTACTTTTTTTTTTCTTTTATATTTTAAAAATTTTTTTCTTATGTTAGATCCCAAAAAAGACCTCATTTTCCCAGGCTGTATATGGCTATAGCTGGAGGGACCATGGGTCTGAGATATTAGTGAGGCAGGGGGCCATCACATTGTACAAGCATTGCCTCTGCTACTTTTGCCAGAAATGTCCCTGTGTGCCAACAACATTTCTGAGCACAAACCTTGGGTGAGACCAGGCTGGACCAGCCTGCTCTCCAGACAAGCCATCTGTTTACCCACCCCTGCAAGGCTCTGGCAGCACAAATCAATCCTAGGAGCCTGGTGTTGCTCAACAGACAGGCTGAAATGAAGAGACAGTTTTTGCAAGCCCCTCAAAAAGCTAGTGCTGAGCGTTTGCTGCCAGGTATACACCTGCTTCTGACAGCAGCACCAGGCCTGGCTTACAGCCTTGGGCTGTGCTGTGGATTTATTCTGCAGCCCCTGCTCCCTGGTCTTGTCCCTCCTCAGAAGTGAGTCTCACAGGTGACGTGGGGTGCCTTGCATGTGAAAAAGACACAGAGCTCTGCATGCAAAGGCACCTTCTCACCCCTGCATTAAGCTGTGGTCCCTGACCTTGGCTAATAATGTAACTTCATGACAGATTGTGAAACCTATGGTCTTAGTCTTTCAAAGTGAGACAACAGGTTTACTGAGTATGGCACATGGGGTTTTAAAAGCGAGGCCCATGTAATAAATAGGGAACCTTCTTTGTCCTCCCCTCTTGAAGCCAAGGCTCCAAGTAAGCTGTCTGTCCACACAGTCTTCCTGCCAACCCCCTGGATGAAGAGGTACCAGCACTGCAGCTCTGAAGATGAACAGACAAAAAGTACTCTCAAGCCCCACAGCAATCATCAAAGAAAACTGGAGAGCTATAGTGAGTAATGAGCTGTGGTTTTATTCAATAGCAATGGATCTGCTCTTGCCCTCACTTTTTAGGCATTAAGTGCCTGGTGATGTTACCTGTTTGCATTTGACTACTTGAATAATCAATCAGCAAAGTCCTATGGTTCACTCTCAGCAAAGGAATGAACTAAACACTTCCTGGTTTCACCCAAGTACATTCAAACTTTAAATACTTCTGGAAACTCTCTTGGGGATGCCTTACCTGAGTTTCAGCCTTAAATATGTTGTCTATATACCTCATATCCTTGAATACAGGATGTAGTGAAACCCATTTCTTTTTAAAAATCACATCTGGTTTGCTGATATTCCTGGCTAACACGCATCAGTTACATCTAAAACAGTAGACTAAAGCTGTTCCAGGGAAGTTTAAAGAAACTGGAACCTAATAATCTGTAGTGCTGAGTTTTTTTGTTTTTTTTTTTTTTTTTTTTTTTTTTTTTTTTTTTGACTTGTGTTTAACATCAAACAATTCCTGGACAAAGTCTGAGTTTTAGCACAGAAGACAGGCTGTGTTCAGTAGTTAACTTGGATGTGCCCACGATATTCTGGAAAGTGAGAGAATTTAATAATTTGGGTGTAGGCCATTTTGTGCCAGCTGTCCCTGGTGCTAGGGAGAAGTGCCAGGTATGTTTGTTTAGTGATATACACACACAGCAATCCAATATCAAAGCTGAGCTGGCTGCAGCTGGATGGTTGCTTAACTCATGTCTTTAGAGAACATACCTTGACTGGGAACTTTGATTTCTGCTCTTGCAACAGGTCCTTTTGGGATGTCCCTCCTAAAGCCTACATGTGCACATCTAGATTGTGCCTGCACGTCCATCCATTTGTGAACAAGGCACCTTAGGACCCTACAGTAATCAGTGGAGGGTAGGGCAGGATTTCTCTCTTTTATCAGGACACCCTTAGCTGTGCTGAAATGAGTCACTGGTTGGGGAGCAGCGCTGGCTGCAGTGAAGGCAGGCACCCAGCTTAAACCAAGGAACCTCTATTGAGGGATCTGCCTGTTTCCATAGTTAGGAGTGACATCTCATGTCACTTAATGTTAGCTGTCTAAATGCCTGGGTGGGTCACTCCCCAAAGTGATGTTAATTGCTGTATCAAACCCCTCCAGAAATGCTGCCCACTATGACAGAAGATTATTATTTCTCTACTTTTGCCAAGACTAGACCTTCGAGGGATGATAAGCCCCTGTGCTGGAGTGCTAATATAGTTGTACCTCTGTAAGAACCTTGCTGTCAGATAAGCTCACAAAGCTATACCAGTTTTTATCATCACTTTGCTTTTGAGATGGAATTCTAAGCCCACTTCCTCATTCTGTGCAAAGCCGTAAATAATACAGCATTTTAACAAATGGGACTAATAAGAGAGATCAAAAGTGCATTTGCTCACTATATTTCATTTAGACCAGATAATGAAGCTGGGAGTTGCACTCTGATTCTGGTATTAGTTGCCTACAGATTTGCACCAGATTTTTTTCTCCTTAGTTGTTCTGGTATTCACTGATACAATATAAAAATCTCCTATGGCTGTATGCTGAGGGTAGAGGAATTTGGATTCAAAAGCTGGGGAAAGAGACGGGCAAATGCCAATAACTATGTTTTTCTTTGTGATCATATTCTAGGGACAGAGCAGCTAATTACTCTAGCTTCATTTCACTATTTTAGTTTTCAGGGGCCTTGATATGCTCAGAAGTTGCTGGTGCATCCAAGGCTCCCCCTTTCCTGTTTCTTATGTGTAGCTGTGTTTCATATTGTTGAATGTATTTGGTTGAACTTCAAAGAGAAGAAAAGCTATGGCTTACCCTGAGATTTGGGACTTTACAGTGGATACGGGGTAGCAGATAGACAGGCATGTTGGGCTAACAACAGCATATTCCTTCCTCTTCTCCGGTCAAATACCTACTGGCAGATTTGACTTTTTTTGTTGTTGTTACATGCAATATTGGCAGTTAACCATTTTGTTTCTCCTCATCTGTGTCTGCAGGATTCATGGTACTATGACAGATTTGAACATGTATGACTAGGAACAGAATGTATGTACTGGGAAAATAACTTAAATACTCAGTTCCTAAATGGCTTTAGTATTTGAGCTGGGCTCAAAACATGATGGCAGTATTATAGTTGCTATCTGTGTTCTGAACACCACCTCTGCATTGTCATCTATATGCTTGAAGGACGAAAGAGAAAGGGAGAGGTTAAAAAGCTTGAAGCTCTTTCTGCGCATCAGTTAATTAATAATCAGAGAAATATATGTTCTGGTCTGAAGACAGTTGGTAGGAGGACAGCATTTGTGATAAATCTACTTTATGGGGGGAATATTGGTGGGTTTTTTCTTCCCCCCCCAGGGATTATGTAAAAACGCTGTTCTAATAAATGATTTATCAAAAGCGGCAGAGAATGGCGAAAGCTGCTAGGACAGCAACAGAGGGCATCTAATCTTTCTGATTCTGCACAGCATCTTCCAGGAAAGGTACTGTTGTTGGAGCCCACTACTTCTTCTGGCTTGCTCTTTTCCTACATGACTGTATTAACTATTAATTAGTTAATTAACTAGTTGGCAGGCAGAAACTGGGGTAAAATTTTGGAATTGCTTTATCCTCTCCCCCTTTCTTCCAGAGAAAGTTCTCATGGTGTGACGTGGGGAGGGAGCTTTGTGCCTTTCTCATTACATGATCAGCACAATCACCAATGGCTTCGTGTAACAGACAGTACCTAAGGGCTGTTTTTCTGTTTTAATCAGCCAGGATGATAAAGAAGGGAATTCACAATCTATTATGTACTCCAGAGTACATCTGAACACTGTTTTGTTACTGTAAACTTTTTGTTTATGGTCCATGTTTTCTCTGCATGTCCATGAATTAGTTTGTGCACTAAGACCCGTCCTGAAAGAGCAAATAGTTATGTTTCCATGGATCCTTAATTGGTCCTTCTGAGTTTTCTGTTTTGCTTTGCATCCAGCAAGGAGAATTAGTGGTTAATGTGCAAAACAGCCTCTTGATGATCTGTTACCAGGCTGTAATAACATGTTGTCTCTCTTGGGCAGGAGCTTTCCTCTGGATGGAGCCCAGTGCATGGTAACTATGATGAATTTCCTTTAAATCAGTCAAGACCACAAATTGGATCCAGATGCAAGATTTTCATCCAGACTCCTGAACTGGGGGTAGATGATCCTATATCAGATCCACTCATGTAACTTAGTTGCCTTCAGGCAATGGGAAGGAAAAGAGGGACCTCAAAGAAATGAGTATTAAACTTGTCTTAAAACTAAGAAGAATATTTTTATCTATGTTCCTCGCTGCCATCTCAGAGATATACTTTGCAAGACATTGCAACAGAAGCAAGTAGAAATTGCTGCTTATTAGCTTGTTTTAGGCCAGACTTTTTTATTTTTTTTTTACTAGTTTTGGCCATGAGAATATTTGTCTGACTGCCATGAAGGATCTTTCCTGGTGCTTCTGTTCCTTCAATTATGAATGTCAGTAGCTAAGAAGAGCATCTCTGAACATTTTCCTTTTGGCATTCAACCCATATTCATTTTACTAGAGGGAAATGAGAGTAACAGAAGAGCAAGGATCTGCTGCTCAGCCTCTGGGAGAGAAAGAGAAGAAATGCCATGCACATGGCCTAGGCCAAGAAGGAAGTTTGACCAGACTAGAACTGCAGAATCATAGAATATCCTCAGCTGAAAGGGACCCACAAGGATCATGGAGTTGAGCTCCTGGCCTTACATAGGACAGCCCCAAGAGTCACATCATGTGTCTGAGAATACTAAAATGGAGGGACCTGCAGAAAGTAGTGGTAATTGGTTAGACCAGAGACCTTGCTCTCCTGTCCTTCCTCTAAGAATCCAAGTTAGTAATTAAGGAATTAGTTGCTGATACAACTGGTTATTGATATAAATGTTCCCTCAGCTCCTGGGCTCCTTGCTTTTGTTACTGACCAGTGAAAGCTGAGACCTAGGGAAGCATTTTTTGCTGTGAAGGCAGCAGTAAGGTGCTCACATCAAAGCAGTCTTCCTGTGGGAAGGTTGATGTTCAGTAGCTCCTGTCCTTCTCCTCCCATCAGGACCTGCCCACCTACTCCTCAGACCTTCCCTGCTACTTCAGTCTATTTAATTCCCACAACTGCTCAGTTTCTTTTTCTCTGTGTTTATTAGTCTTATCAGAGAGTGGAGGTTTTCCTTTAATTGCTTTGCAAGGTCTTTACCTTGCTGTGTTCTTTACACAATGTACTAGCTGCTGCCTCGCAATTTTTTAGTGCTGTAAAGGATTTCAGGATACAATCTGTATGTAAGTAGCTCTATAATGTATGTGTGCATTGGAAGGTATTGTATTATAAGGTGATTTATGGGTACTGGAATACTCAATAAAGGAGTGCGTCTGCAGAGCAAGGGCATAGCACTTCAGCTGCTTTCCAGTGTCTAATAGGGTTGGATGACTTTTTGGATTATTTAACCTTCCACTGCTGTTTAATCATGTCCAATAGAGATCTGTCTACCCAGCTATCCATTCCATCCATCCATCCATTTATTTTTTTAATGTATGAACAGTCAGTAACAGACGACTGTGCTAAACAACTAGTATTAAATATTTCCCATCTGCGGGATAAGATAATTGGAAACTCAGAATATTCAAGGAATTGGCTCAGAAATCTGCTGAACCATTAATGTTCATTTTAGAAATTTATGGAATATTAGAAAACCTTCAAAATGTTCCAGGAAAAGAAAAAAGTCTAATATTAATTTTTAAGGGTGTAAACTAGGTGACCTGATAAACTTAGTTAAACTTTAATAAGTGTCAGAAAAATTATGAAAATTTTCATATGAGATAATACAGCAAAGAATTTAAAGATACACAATTAGTACCAATCATCATGGTTTCATGGAACATAACATCTATCAAATGAAACTGATTGCATGAAATTGCAAGTTCGGTGAATAAAGTATGTTATCATAAAGTGTATTTAAACTTTGCTAGAGTATTTCAGACAGCATTTCTTTACAGAAAATGAAATCAGCCTAGAAATAAGACCACCAAAAAATCTGTCAGTTGTGACAAACAAAATTGCATACATTCTAGGAGTCTCCTTCAGCGGTGTGCTGAAATCTCTGTGCTATTCAATTTCTCTAGCATTACTTGGAAGACATTTGAAGTAATTACTGGTAAAATTGGCCAATCATACAAAACTGGTGAAATAATGACAGAAGTAAGTGACCTGGGTCACTGCGTAGGCTGGGCACAGTTAAAGGGTGTTCATATTAATCCAATCAAATGCAAAATTAAGCATCTGCAGGAAGAAGCAAGCAGGTCACTTATAAGAAGAGGAAATCCTCATTAGAAAACAGTGCCTCTTAAGAAGAAGATGGGTGTCATAGTAACAGCCAAACATATGAGCTCTCAGGACTGTGTTGAAATTCTCAAAGTTCCAAGACATAGTACAGTTTTGGGATGAAGTTAACCTTTGCTGAATATCCTCTAGAAATAAAGAAGGTAGTGTTACCTCTGAGTATGGCTCAGGAAAGATCCTTACTGGAATTATGCCTTTAGTTCTAGCGATTGCTTTACAAAACAAATGAGTTTTAATACTTATTCAGAAGTAGAAGAGTAATTCTAGGTCTGAAAGAGTAATTAGAGGGGCCATAGTTTATTGAAGAGAATGTTGAACTTACTTCTGGCCATAGCCTATAAATAATACCTACTGAAACACAGGGCTCTTTTAGAATAGCGGGGAAAAGAAGAGCTTGCTGATTTCTTCTAGCTGGAAGCAAGCATTTGTCAAATTTAAAATGGAAATAAGACACTAAGTCTGCATATTTTAAATGGTGAAGGTAATTAACTATTTTGGAAAACATCTTGTTTAGCAATAGGGGTGGAGTACCTATCACATGAAACCTTGCTGAAGAGATTTTCTAAAAGGGATGCTATGACTCAAGCAGAAGGTTTTAACCTGTCACATGAGCTGAGGCACCTGGCATATGTTGTTTCAGACTTCAGTCCAAAGGATCAGAACAGTTTTTTCTGATACTGCATATCTGCCTGTCTATTGTTCATTTTGCATTTCAGATATTCAGAGAATCAGTTCCTGCTTCTTAATCTGGGATGGATTTAGGTAACAATCATGATACAGGTGACAATTGATGTTAATGCCTTATAATAAATGGCTCCAAAGTGTGGGCTGCAGACCACTGAGAGGGCTGACTGGTACTCGTTCTTCATCTTGCTTCCAGCTGAGAGAAACTGAACAGATGGGAAGGGGAGATTAAATGAAGAGTGAAAGTAGACGGCATGATTAACTTTCTCTAAAGGTCAGAACACCCAGTGCAGAAGGTACCTTGAAATACACAAGTATCTTCCTTATGTCACCTTCCTGTCTTCCTGTGCATGAAACTACCTCTCCACATTGCAAAAGTGTGAGCTGGAGTGTGCAGAGAAGTTGGTCCTTGTTTTTGTGCATTGTCTGTTGGATGATCTCCAGATGGAGAAATATCCAGGTAAAAGAAGCAGTGTCTTTTCTGAAAGCAGAGGGCTATAGACGCTGACCCTGAGTAGGGTCATTAAGACCAAGAAGGACTACTCCACTAAGAGTCTTCTCTTTCATAATCTGTATTGTGTTTGATTGTTTTTCATAGGAAAATTGTTGTCATGACTCATATTGAAAGCACAAGGGTAAGACTCTAGATTAGACTGGAATTTTGACAATTTAAACTATTGCATGCTCAGATCTGATCTGAAGGTTTGAACTCAAAGAGGGGGAATTTAGATTATATATATGAAAGAAATAATTTACTGTGAGAGGGATGACACTCTGGCACATATTGCCCAGAGAAGCTGTGGATGCCACATCCCTGGAAGTGTTCAAGACCAGGTTGGATGGGGCTGGGAGCAATCTGGTGTAGTGGAAGATGTCCCTGCCCATGGCAGGGGACTGGAATAAGATGATCTTTAAGGTCCCTTCCAACCCAAATGATTCTGTGATTCTGTGATCCAAGGTTTTAGCTCATATATACATCTGGGCACACGATCAGGACTAACTTTTTCTAAAAATGTAAAAGGGAGTAAAAATTTTATATAGAAAACCACAACAGATCTCTCATCATATGAGTGGAATAAAGATTAAAACCTTTCTTTTTTCTCCTAAACAGAGGTTTTCTAAAGGATGAGCAATTACTTGTCTGATGCTATGGACTGTGGTTCTACCCATTCTTATAAGTAGGAGTTGAAGCCATCCAATAATTTGATGAAAGAAGTGAAGGATTGAGGCTTCAGCCATTTTTTGGAGAGCCCATGAATCAGATGCTGGACCAGTATACATACATGTCTGCTGTGGACAAAGAGCACTCTGGTTATTCTATGAGAAACATAATGTTCCAGCCCAAGTGGTGATGATGATCTTCCTCACAAAGAACAAGCAGCCAGTAATGAATCACCCATAGACCACTAAATAGTATTTGTCCTCTTTTTGAATGATGAGTAGGACTGAAGCTATTTCCTAAATGCTCTCAGAAATGGATGGAATTCTTCTTGACTTGTTTTCTGAGCCTTCCTTGAAAACATCTGATGTCATCATGTGCCAGAATAAGGTTTATGGGGGAATCACATGATTGAAAGAAGCAGGTGAACTTTTGACCATACATGTTCTTTTCCAATGTGAAACTGGAAATAAAGGATGAGTATAATGTAGGTTTTACACAAGTTCTAAGTGGATGCGGATGCTGAGTTAAGGATGCACTGAGATTGTTACTGAATCAAAATGAAGGCTATTTTTAAATTTGTTTTGTTGAAATTTCCAATATAAACCAGATAAAAAAAACTATTGAAGCTCCCAGCAGCTATGTCACAATCTGTTTTTCATCTAAATCTAATTTCTTTGCTCCCTGATTCTCTCTTGAATCCTGCTTCATTTGTGACTTTTTGATAAAGGAGCCATGTATGAACAAGGCAACTGCTGAAATCACCAGTCATCCTTCTTGATCTAGAACAGACAAGTATCATAAAAAGTGACCTTCTTCTTGAAAATATTTCATAGTAGGTAAGGTAATAAAGTTCCTTCCTGGACTAATCAAGAAAAATAATCCAAAAAACAAAACACCCAAACAAACCAGGAAGTCCTGTCAGGAAGGTGAGCTGTAAACTGTACTAGTCACTATTTTTATCAGTTCTCTTATGTCCCAGGGAACCTCTGAAATACATCCATTTTTGGTGCAGCAATGCACGGAACCTTCCCATCTTGCTCTTGCTGATCATTATTTAGATGGACAACTACCCATTCCTTCCCTGCTGGTTGCTGAACACCTGATACCTCATTGTGGGTAGTTTGGGACAACCCAACGGAGACAGAAAAGCCTGAAGCTTCTCCTGTGCAGCAGTCTGGAAGTTTCTGTTCAGAAGCCAGAAGTGGTGATGAACAGTTTTTGGCCATGATTTTCGAAGGAATGTTTTGCTTTTTATGGAGTTGACTGTGTGAAAAACAGCTAACCAAACTAAAAGTGAACTCAATAGGAAAACAAACCTCCTCATATGCAGTGAGTCATTGGGAAAGGGAAAGAGAAAATCTCTCAACCTCTAGACCAGGAGGTTGTGAACTGGCACTGGCATATGCTGATAGCAAGAGGAGAAAGTAAAGAGTTGTACACATTTTAACTGGAATATCTCCAGATTCAACTAGCTATTACATTTGTGGAACTTGCACTGTCATTGTAAAACCTCCATTATTTCAACCACCCCCAAAGGACAAGAAAATGATGGTCTGGCTTCTTTTTTCAAAAACAACAATGGGAAAGAAAAACGATCATATTATAGCAGAGATGCTGATTGATTCCTGTGGGTCTGCCAGCAGAATGTTTACCATTAGTGGCCTTCAAAGGCCTGAATCTTGGAGATCCCAGTGAAGAATAATCTTCAGTTCTTCAGAATAGTTACATTCAGTCTGTGGGACCTGAATCATAACACAGATTACAAAATCCTGATCTAGTGCTGGCTCTGGGTCCTCTGCCCAGTGACCCATCTGAGCTCTTGATCCACCCTTGAGTACAAGACTGGAAAATAAGATTGTGTTTTAATTACTGAAATAAGAGGAGTAGAAATATATTTTGAAAACATGGTTTTGAAAATGACTTTGAACACAAAAATTAAAGACCTGAGAAAGGCATGATGTGTTAGTAGTTTGTAGGGGGATCTTAATTTAAAGGGATGGGGTAAAAATATGAGCCACCCCTAAAAAAAAAAGTATCTTTTGATCGAATTCAAAAACCCAGTAGCAAGGAAATTTAATTTAAAAATTAAAAATTAAAATTTAAAAAAAACACTAGCAAAACAAAAATCCTTCTGAAACCTGTTCAGCCATGTCAGAAGGTGAACAAAGACCTGGCTAAAGGCTTTATGATTTCTAAAGATCCTTCTAGAGAAGGATTTAAAGGGTCTGTAGAGACCTATCTTTAGAAGAATAATTTAATTGCACCTTTAAATGATCAGAACACAATCAGATTTTTAGGTCATGTTGTCCAAAAGGAAGAAAATCTGTTTCCTGTCAGAGTTCTGGACGATGCTTTTAACCATATGAATTAGTTTTTGGTAGTTCTGAGAGGAGCAGGGGGTTGGATCTTTTTGGGTCCCTTCCAACTTGAGATTTGATTCACAGAGGTGCGTGGTGGGAGAATGAAGGATGGGACATAAATTGAAACAGCAGAGGTTCAGACTGAATGCAAGGAAAAGCTCTTCATCTTGAAGGCCAGCAAGCATTGGAGCAGGTTGCTAAAATTCAAACAATTGAATTGAAATTTTCATTGTTTTCAATAATTTGTGTCTTCAAGTTTTTATATTTGTTACTGAATAAATACATGTGTAGTACATGTATAATGTAAATACCTATGCATATCTTACATAATATATATATAATGTAAATACTTATATATGTGTGATATGACAGATCAACACTGGGGAGAGCAAAGCTGATGCCAAATTGTTTTTGGAGATTTGATACAGATTAAACGAGAAATGGTTAAGAATGATATAATTGTTTTTATGAGGATCTGCAAGTTCTTACTCTGATGACAGCTTTTGAGTGTGTCAATATATACTATTTTAAAATGCTAATCTTATCTGGGGATTTTTTGATTTAGGGTTAGTTACTTAAAAAGGGAAGACATCACATGCAACTATAAATTGAAACAACGACAAGGTTACAAAATGAAGTACTCAATTTAGAAATGCAAGAAATTATGTTACCTATAAAATTTTAATTTTGTATTGCTTTGTATATGCATAAAGGCATTGCTTCTAACAACACATTTCTGTATTTTTCTCTTTCATGGGATCCTTGTTTTAATTACTGTCGAGAATGAATAACATAACAGGGCAAGGAAAATGGCAATGTATCAGACTTGTTATTGTAAGTGTTGGAATTTAGACAGTAAATAAGGCAGGGAAAGGCAGTTAAAATGTGTACAACCAGATGTTGCCTTGGAAAACTGGAATTTGTCCCTTTTCTGCCATGACATCCCAGTTATGCTAAGTATGCCATATATCACGGAATTCCTTTAGTAAGACCTCTAGGCTGTTTTTTTTACTATGAAGTAAAATAGAGCAGATTCTGAGTGCCAGTGGTACACCAAAGGTTGAATCTATGTCATTAAACGCTCTTATCTCTCAAAAATGGGTGTTTCTGTCCCTTGTCATTGCTGAGTCATCCCCAAGCAAGGTCCAGCTGTGGCTTAATTGTCACGGCCCACCCAAACTGAGATAATGGCACACAAATGTTAAAAATATATGTACAATTGTGGCAGGGTGTTTTTTGGAGATGTGTGAAGCCTCTTTAGTTTTCAGTGAAGATGAAGATTTACTGGGTTTTCCTCTTCTCTGGGCACATGCCCTGAGATTTCACTGGCAGAAAGGCTGCTGCCTATACCTTCATCTGAAGCAGACAAAAACATACCATGCTCTGCATTATGCTAAATTCTTAGACAAAGCAGGTAAACAGACTGATCAGGCTTGTGGCAACTCAGTTTAGGAATCCAAGATCAATACATTGTTTTGGATATTGCTCTGCCTCATCATCCCCTTGGTGAAATGAGGACACCATGAGCACCAGCAAAATGCCATTACTTAGCTCTGTGAACCTCTCAAATGCTCTGCTGGGAAGGGTCTTAGGAAAACAGATGAAGAAATAAAAATAAATTCATATTCATGGCAGAGTTTGAATGTTGTGTAAAAGGAAGGCTGGGGGCCAAGCATAAAGATGTGAGGATCTATTTAACAGCTGCTCAGTAACTAACTAGGCAACAGACTTCAAGATGGTAAAGAGCAGACCTGTGCAGTGGATGAGACAGAATGGGTGGACATAAAGAAGCTGAAGATAGGTATATGGGGAGATGGATGGCTGCATGGACTGATTGAGACTCATCCGTTTCTACAGCTTGAATTTTCCTTGCATTGGAGGTCTTGGGAGAACAAAAAATAAACTCAGATGCCATGGGTTGACAAAATACTCTAGCAGGTCTTCAGTCCCACAAGAGTAGGATGTGTTAAGTCTGCACTCTGGAAATTCATCACTTTGAGTTCAGAAATGGGCCTGCCCATTGGAGAGGTGATTATTCTGACTTCTGAACAGAAACTTCTGGCTGGAATAAAAGTAGCACTAAAACTCTTCTGGTGTTAACTCTTGACTCTGGTTATTTCTGTTAGTCAGATAGTGACCATTTCCCTTTTGAATGTTACTAAAGGAGTAGCTGCAATGACCTTGCAGTAATGAGCTCCTCCATCTAATTACCACAGGAGAAAGAACATTTAAAGTGATGGTGTAAGTGTGCATGTGAGTAGATACGTACACACATACCCATAACTTAAAAAAAAAAAATCTCTGGGTAGACTTTGTCACTTGTGGGGAGAGATGGATAGAATAGTGATAGACACATGGACACCTAGATAAATAGAAGATGGATTCTGCTAACACATTCTTGTCTAATAAATTAAATAAATACAAAAGAAAGCAGAAGTCCCTGTGTACAATGTATAGGTTTTCTTTAATGCGAGTTATTGGGAAAAGACAGAGCTGTCCCTTTAAGTGGAGAGCTGCAAACAGCTGTTCCTTATGCATACATGCTTGCTTGGTCTGAAAGTTTTGGTAAGTCAGTGCATAACTGACAGTTAGATTTATCTCCCCAATAAGCAATCAACATTATAATAAAGGAAAAATGCTTTCAGTGCACCTTTGAGAGTGCATCAGAAATTAATCTAAACATCAAATTAATTATAGTTTGTAAATGAATAGTGGCTCACAGCCCTAATACTTCTCCCGCTCCTCCTCCTCCCCCTAAAGCCTCCCCCAACCAACTGCAATGACTGGAGGTGCTGTGCAGAGAGTTTGATGAACAGCTCCTTCTCTTTCTTACTCACACAACTCTTTCCTTATCAGCTGGAAGAGTTCCATCCTCACTTTACAGACCTGAAATCTCAGAGCCTGGCTGCTTTGGAATATGCTAGCAAAGATTAAACTTCCATGTCTCCTTCCCCTTCTCTCTGAGAGCTCAAAGCATCCCTCTGGGCATGTCCTCGTCCCCTTGGATTACTATCCAGCTGAGCTGGACACACCTTATGAATCCCTCCTTGGCTCTCTGGCTGTGCCAGGTCCTTCAGAGTGGAGAAGACCACAACAAACCAGTGTTGATCTGAAATGAAATATACCAGGGGTCAGACATGCTTAATGTGCCTGGAAAATCAGTTCTGTTTTGTGTCAACTGTGGCACTCAAATCAGTGGCTTCTTCCATTCTTCTTTGAGATCTGTAGCCTGTAGCCATATGGGAATGACAAACAGATTTTCCAGGGTCCCGAAACAAAATGTATTGTCACTAGATCATGTAAAATAAAGGACAGAGCCCAATTCTAAGGGCTCCAGGGAGAAGAGATCAGGTAGAGACTTTCCTTAGGAAATTTGAAATCAGGTTAATAGTAAAAAGAAAAAAAATAAATCAAACTTAATCATAATACTGATAACGGCAACAAACAGAGCTGCATGCCTCAAGTCCTTTCTAATAATGCATCTATTTGGTGAGAATTTCCTGTTTACCAAAAGAAGAATCAGAAGAGAAACCCCAAAAACCTTTTATCTGATAAATAACCCTCCTCATCCATGGATCCTAAAGACCTGTGCAAAGGAGTCAGTGTACTGCTCCAAGAAGGGGAACCCAAGCCTAACAGCTAGGTTTACACGTGATCACCCATATGGGCTATGAACATACAACTAGAATTTCTTTTCTTTACAGTACCTTACTTCTGCACCTGCTCATTTCCCTGGATGAACCCAAGGAGAGTTGTTGCCTTTTTTTTAAATAGTTTTTTTTTATTAAATGAGAAACTGCCATATTTGGCAGGGCATATTGGAGGCACATTGTCAGCAGGTGCTGAACAATATTTTCCTAATGTACCTCAGGGTCCCTTGTTCCACTCCTATGTCTTGTGGAGTGCTGCCAACGCACTTTAGACCTAATGTGCAATGCCCCTTGTCCCAGGGCCCTGTACAGCTTTGCCAGTGTCCTATTCTCTAGACACATCTTCCTTCTTTCTCTTTCAGCTTCCAAATTGAGACTCTGCAGATCATCACAACCTGCCTGCTGCCTTGCATCTCCCACTTCACCTTTTTGCCACCACACTGCAGCATTTAACTGCCACAGCATGTTTTTAATAACAGGATACAAGCTCTACCCATCCCTCAGCCCTTCTCCTGAGCTTTACCCCCTCCTGTGTTCAGTTCTCATTCCTCACTGCTTTTCTCACTTTTAATCTCTCTCCTTTGTCTCCTCACTTTCTTTTCATAAACTAGGAGGAGTTTAGTAGGGAATAGAATTATTTAACAGCAAACTTTATTAACTATTACGACCCTCATCAAGTGATGTTATTTTCTCTATTTTGGCAACTTCATAGAAGATTGGATGTTTTTCCAAATGAGGTGGCCCATTAGCAACTTTCAAATGCACTCCCTGCAGGAATCTGGAATGAAACAATCAATGTTCATGTTGTACTAGGAGTCAAACAAGATATTTCCTTTAGGACATATAAACCTATGGTCATAAGAAGCCCTTGCAGTTTGTAATCTAGAATGCTCCTTGTGTTGTTCAATGTGGGACATTTCAAAAAGGGCTGGGACATTTTGCCAATATGAAAGTGCATCTGGAATGTGCACAAAAGGAGAAAACCATATGCTACTTGTGGTTGCTTACACCTGTGATGTCAGGACATGTCAAGCTGAGTGGAGGGAAACCACAGCATCTCTCTGGGAATAAGAAAGGTTGTTCACAGCCTTCCAGAGTCACTGTCCCATGGGGAGAAACTGAAGTTGCTGCACCAATGGGAATGAAGAACAGGCACATGCCAAGGAGACATGTAGGGGACAAAGCAGGGACATGGAGCAGAATTGGCCTGACCGTGTCTGCTGCTCTATGGTATGCAAAAATTTGGCAGATCCAGGTGCTTATTGCTCTCATAAAGAGGTGACTGGAGCAAATCAAGTGTTCCAGCAAAGCAATTCCTCCGGCTTTAATTTATCTACATGTTATTTGACACTTTGGGATAACCATTTGACCTCTGCTTCTCCATCCATGTTCTCTTTTTTTCTAATTTCTGACATGTGCTCCTAATTAATACTGCCCAAACCTGTCTTGCTCGCTCTCTTCTCTGTTAAAACATTTTTCTAGAATATGTCTGTCTCTGTATTTCACTAACTTAATGTCTTCAAGTGCTTTCTTTAAATGTGTCTTATGAGACAACAATGAGTGTTCCTGGGCTGTGTTGCAGCGTCACCCTATGACAGAGGTAGAGCTAGCCATGTGTGGGCAGGGTGAAAAATTGCCCTTCTCACATTGCCTACTTGCCTTAGCAGCCTTAATAGTGTTGTTTTACTGGAGTTCTCTTTTAGCCTTGTACACAAACTGTTCACATTTAAACTATCTACATAACTGAGAGGGGAATTATCACCAGAACCATTGAGACCAGCACAAAGATGTAATCCATGTCCTCTGACATTTAGCACACCTACACACAGAATAACTTGCACACATGTAGTGGGAATGTGAGAGAGACCCAGTGCAAGTTCTGTCTTGTGCAGACACAGACTCTGGGTTCCTGCAGATGTTGACATTCAGGCTGCAGCACACTTTACCTCCGTGCAAGTCTTCCTAGACCAGCCCACTCTGAGAATGGGAGTCACCGTCTTCAAGGAGTGTCCAACTAAGTGTAATTTTTCTCTGAGTGAGACGAGTCCTGCTGTGGCCCTGCCATTTCACTGGGAATTGACAGCATGGCCCAGTTGGAGAAACATGCTGGCTGTAAAAGGAGTGTGTGTGCAGAGTCTACAGGGGTCAGCTGGGCATTGAGGGAAGAACCAGTGAGAGAGAAGAGAAAAGGGCTGTGAAGGTGAAATCACTAAGTCTGAGTACAAGAATGGGGACAGGACAGTGCCTGAGGAGAAACCCAAGGGGATGCAGATATGGCTGGTGATGGAGCCTTAGGTCATGGGGATACACAGGGTGTGGGTGAATGGGAAGGACAAGGATGGTCTGAATTTGGCCAGGTTACAGCTGCATCAGGACAGGGATGGGAGAAAAACAAAGCCAGATGTTTGAAAAATTGCAAGAGAAAATGAAGGATTTGGGTCTAGCCTGCATGTGTGTGGCAGAAGAAAAGTCATAGGCAAAGAAGCCTCCCAGACAAAGTTACTTTTTTCAGGGAGAAGTCAGGGTTGTTTCTTAGGCAGTCTTACATGGTAGAGCAGGCAGTCCCGCTAGGGAAAACAACAGACATACTCTGAACACTTTCACATTTTGTATCTGGTATTGGCTTTTACTGTAGCTGGCATTCCTCGCTGCTCCTTGTCAGCCAGGAGGCAGTGGCCTCTAAATTGGGAACATCAAAGCCTTGCTGACCACACTATGGTTTCTTAGCATGGGCAGGTGCTAGTGGTTCTCTGCAGGCCCATGGACTCCAGAAACCAGGAGAAAGGCTTGTTTCTGATCTCATTTTCTTCCTAACACTCCTGTAGCTGCCCCAACACTATCCTGCTAGTAGTAGCAAAAATAGATAAATTTGTTTTCAAAATGCAGGCAAGAATTCAGAGCCAAATAATAAGGAAAAAAAAATCATAGGATGGTTTGGGTTGGAAGGCACCTTTGAGTTCATCAAGCTCCAACCACCCTTGCCCTGTGCAGGGATGCCTTCCACTAAGCCAGGTTGCTCCTAGCTTCATCCAGTCTGGCCTTGGACACTTCCAAGCATGGGACATCCACAGCTTCTCTGGCCAGCTGGCCCCAGGGCCTCACCATGCTCACAGTCAAGAATTTGTTCTTAATAGCTAAGCTATATCTCCTCTCTTTCACTTTAAAGCCATTCCCCCTTGTCCTATCTGTACACAGTTTAGTAAAAAGTCCATCTTAGCTCTCTTGTAGCCACTTTAAATACTGGAAGGTGCTAACAGGTTTCCCTGGAGCCTTCTCCAAGCTGAACAATCCCAATTCTCTCAGCCCATCTTCACAGGAATGGTAACCCACCCCCCTGATCATCCTTGTGGGTCTCCACAATTCTATTTTGACATGCTGCTCTTCTGGCTTGTTCAGTTTGTGCCAGCTGTTTACAGGTTGTTCAATAGTGAGACAAAGGCGTCAAATAAAGTTTTTTCTGTTCCCATGGAAAAAAAAACCATGGTGACATTTTTCTCCATAGAATTTTTAAAGTTTGTCTAAAGCAGGACTTGACAATTTCTCGACAACCTGGGGCTAAACTCTGTTGCAGCAATTTATTTGGGATCTGCTTAGCAGATATATTTTAAAAGGTCATATAATAGTGGAATATCTTTCTGGGGCCAGACAGAATTGTCCCCCCAGGCTAGCAGTTGGAGAGCTCTAGCTGCACTAAAAAAAAGTGAAATAGAATGCAAATGCTGTGTTCTTACATGTTGAGTTTTGGGAAATGTTTAAGCAGCAAAGAAGGAATTTTCTAACTTTCAAAGTTAATAAAATCCCTTATTTTCCTTTAGGAAAAAGTAATTTATTTTTTTATTTAAATTTATTTCCGCAACAAAAATGCCAGCTTCAGTAGACTTAGCAAAACAATTGAAAGGCCTGATTTCCTCTAATACCTTTCACATTTTTACATTGCTTTAAATCTGAAGGTCAGGAGGGTGGGAGGTTTTGAAAAGCAAGGTAACCTACCTGTGATAATTAGCTACCTGTGCTTCTGTTATTTCTATCCTTCTGGAGGTGGTGGATGTGGAAGCATAGTCAACATATTTATCTGAGACCAGCAGTCATAGCAGGCATTCAGCTGTATAGAAAACTATGAGAAATCCAGAGACAACTGGGACTTGACACCTGGGACCCCAAACTGACTGGACCTGGGTATTGGTGTCTCAGAAGCAGATATAAGGTGACCAAGATGCACCAGCAATCTCTAATTCCTTCTTTTACTTGTCTGTGTGCTTGAGTCAACACTTCCAAAGGAACACCTCCCTATTTCAGCCTTCAATATTCCACACTTAGTCTTGGAGTTGACTTCAGCCAGCAAGCTGATGTTTAGTTTCTCCAAGTAAAACTCAAGAAAAGTTTCTGCTAAGACCCCTGAGTTCCTGCTTAAGACTCAGCTTTGATCTCACAGTACCTTGGAAGCAGCCCCAAATCCCTGCCCACAAATGGGGTGTGTGTTTTGTCCTCCTGGGGCCTTGTGTGTGTCGTGTCCCCATGAGCCTTTGAACTGACTGGGGATAAGGCCCATAGCTGTCCAGAAGGCATCTCCATTTACTTCTCAATATGCGGAGAACCAGGCCCAGAATTCCTCTAAACATAGATGACAATTTCACTGCCAAAGGTCCATTTCTAATCTGTGGATCTCCTTGGAGCACCAGTTTCAGTGTCACCTAGAGCTGTGCTGGTCTGCTCAACTTGTCATGAGATTTAGATACATACCTACATACATAATTTTTATATAAAAAGCAGGTGGGCTCTGCATTCATTAGAGGTAATTCATAGTTTTGAGTTCTAATTTGAATTTGCCAACTGCCTCTGCATGCCAGACTCTTTGTCCTTCATTCCTCTAGTGCTGGAGAGCACAGCAACCCAGTGACTCCTGGTGACTGGGAGGGCTGTGTCCCTCTCATCAGGGGTCAGGGTTCCTTCAAACAAAAGGGAAAATAGCCTGTTCAGACCCTCTGTGGATGGACAGGAGAAACTGTGCATAGAGAAAGGGCAGAAAACTCTTGAAGTAGTCTCTGACATGCACCATGGGTAGCAAGGGATGAGGTAAGAGATTTGGGAGGTGAGCTGTTCAGGAGGGGAAAGGGGAAGGCAGCATGGAAAGAAAGCATAGTGTGGAGATTGAGAGTGGTTTTAAAATCAAATGAAAACTCCAATGAGTCTTAACTCTGGAAGTTTGCCTGAGAGACAGAATCCAGATTAGCTGCAAGTAACAGGAAAAGAAAAGCAATAGTTTGTTCTGTTGCACTTCCCAGGGAGGGTCTGCAAGAGGTGCAGGATGGCAGAGAATCAAAAATTACAGATCCCAGTGGTGGGCACATGGCTGTGAGAGATCCCCTGTCCACCAGGTGTGATGGGATCAGATGGGGCAGGGTCCCCATGCTGCCACACTGCCAAAAGGGACCCTTAAGGGCCCCAACTTTGCAAAAGGTGGTATCCCAGTGAGAGCCCATACATACATACATCACTCCATGGCTGTTGGCTGGCTGAGCCCTCCCATTGTGGGTGCAGCTCAGGGTGTCCCTGCCTGGGGCTCACAGGCAGCTCCAGCCTGTGCTCCTTCTCTGCTCCAGCAGGCGGGTTGGAACCAGCAGAGAGTCTAGAGCTGTGTGAGCCAGGTGCAGCTTTCAAACCCAGCCTCTTAGCATGGCTGGTCAGCTGAGGCACAGGGTTACCTTGGCCCATCTGTGTCTGCTGGGGTGCTGCCTCAGGTCCAGTAGGTCAGAGCATGTCTGAATGTGATCTACCAAGCAGCCATCATCCCCCAGAAGACCAGGCTCTCAGCAGATGCTCAGCCTTTACCCCCTTGCAGTCTAATGCATCACAGCTGCAGGACAGCTGCCCCCACAGCTCTGTCTTCCCTTCAACCCCAGGACCTGTTTGTCCTTTGCCTTAGGTACAGAAATCCCCCTTCTGCAACATGATCCCTCTGCTGATCTCATAATTTCACCTATGCCCAGCCCCCTCCATTTTGCCCCAGGTGCTTTAGTCTTTTCTGCACCCTCCCCACCTCCCTTTACAAGTGGGGTATTTTCTGACCCCGCCAGTGTCTGCAGCATCTTGCTGCTGGTGAGATGCCAAACCTTGACCTCTAAGCAGCACACACAACTCTGAGCATGAGACAATCAGGAGAGAAAGAAGGAAGGGGGAAAGTATTGACAGGAGTAAATTGAGAGAAATCATAAAGCTTAAGCAGAAAGAAAGCAGTTTGAAAGGTAAAGTATTCAGAGAAAGCCCTTTCCTGGATGAATCTAATTGTTTTGTTATCTTTACCCACCAAAGCATTTACTTTGGTTTGTCGCCCGATCCACAAACACTTTCGAGGAGATGACATTACCGAAAGGCAGGAACATCTGCATCAGCTCAGCATCCCCAAACTCCTGGGGCAGATGGTAGATAAACAGGTTACAGCCCTCTGGTCCTATCAAGAGAAAAAGAAGACCCATGAATTAAGAGAAATAGGATACAAGAAAGCACATGGTGGAGATTTACTTTGGCATCTTCTTTCTCTGACTGGTGAGTGGTCATGTTAGGAAGCAGCCTGTAGACTCTCAGAGGAATGGACAAAGTAGAAGACCAGGAGCTCAAAAAGTCACCTAGAGGCTATGGTAACTTCAATAGCTTTCCCAGGACACCAGGGTAAAATCTAGAGAGAGAGGAATGCACCAGCACATGTGGCCATGGAAAGAACAGAATGGAGGAATAAGAACACAGAGAATGAAAGAATATAGTTCATAGATTTTACTTGTCCCTCATAATCTTATTTAATCTGTAGAGTTTTGGATGACCCATACTATCCCTTGCCTATTCCCAGTGTCTGCATGCAGAAGTTTCATTATCCTTCTTGAATCTGTGTGATGACAATAACATCACACAAATTATGACAATAAGGAGAAAGATATGCACAAACCCACAGGCTCATCTTGTTTTGTAGAATTTTACATTCATCCCCCCAGCTTGACTCAGCCTGAAGACTCCCCCAGATCTGGACAGTTAAGCCATGTCCTCCATTCTAGAGCATTCTGCAGGAGAGATTTTAGATGGATTTAAATCTAAATTACTAGACAAGAGAGATTGGCTTTTTTGCCTCAATCCTGTAACATATACTCTTACCGATTTCAGGGTTTTTTTGGAAAACATCCAGAGAGATGTCTTTAGCTGGAATATGAAATTAAAGTAGAGACCCTCAAAAAATATTCTGTTGAAATTGTATTTTGGGGCAGCAGAGGGCAAACCTGCCTCCTGTTGAATGGTCTAGAATATAAATTTTCAACCTGACTTTTATTTTTATGCATGCTCTCCTTGAGCAACAGTCAAAAAGGTGTGTCCAAGTGGTTTTGTCGAAAAAATTAAACATTTAAAACCTTTGCAGTGTTCAATAGCAGAAAACTGTATAGTTTGATGAGACAGGGATTGTTTTTTTCATCACTTTATTTCTAAAGGTACTTCCAGCTGCTGCCCAGCTCTGCACTGACCTCGACAGGTAACTCCAGCTCTGCTTGACTCAGAGGGATCAAGATGAAAGGGATACATTGTGTGCCCTTTGCCAAAAGGGTTAGAGGTCAGAGAGAAGGAGGGTTTCCTCCTTCCCCCTAGCCCATGTGCCTACAACCCTGTGACCTGACTCAGTCAACTTTCCCCTTTTTACGTCTGGGGCACAGTGTGGGGAAGGAAAGGGTTTTTTAATACTCTCGTTTTCTTCATCAGGGCATAATTACAGTGTCATAACACAGCAAATTACAACTTTGCCTTTCCTGTTAGGGAGAGCAGTTCGTCTAGATGCTCCCACCTTTTATTACCCATTACTCATCCCCCCGGCTGGCAAGAGAAGTACGGCGAAGTCAGGATTCTGGCAGATGCCCATTTAAAGCTCATTAAAATTCCTGGGCCTCAGCATGATTGAAGTCACAGGCTCTCCACATTTCCTTTTGGATTAATGGAAAATGAAGCCCTAATGAATATTTGCTAAGCACAATTTTCCCCACTAATTTGCTAAAAGGACTGTCATGAAGGAACAGCTGATCCTTTGCATCTTGTGCATTTCCTAAAGGTCATGAGGATGGTAACAGGGTTCCTTCCAAATGGGGGGATAGTGGTATAGTGGGATAATTAACTAATTAGGCACCCGGTCATCTGCTTAGCCAAATTACTTTTGAACCTCAGTGGCCCATAATCAGGCTCCCCTATTTCATGCCAAGCTTTTCCAAGCTTTTCCAGCTTCCCCCCCACCTCCCGTCTGCCTCTTCTCTAGTCTTCTCACTGAGCAACTATCATTTTTCCAATCCTTGCTGCCATCCATTTCCACACAATACAGAGTTATTGGCATAATAAGCTAGCTATGAAACAGTCTGAAAGTGTTAAACAAACACTAACCCCCTTAGGTGTCTGTTAAAATTGAGAAAATTCTGCCCAGGAGCAGACCACAGTCCAGAATAACAGGGAAAAAATTCATTCCTTCATCTGAACGTGCCCTAGAGCACTTCTGCTGTGGGATTTGAGATCCACATTATAATAAAATGGGTAAAATTTTGGCTTTGCTGCAGTTGGTGGCAAAATTCCCACTGACATCACCAGAGCCAGCAGTTTGCACTGTAAAACTGGCCAATTCTTTTAAAAATACCAGCTGCATTTCCTGCGGTCTTGGATGTGTTGTGCATGAGTAGGGATTCTGCCTGTGTGTGCTGAGAAACACCTACCAAGGCACAAGGCAGAGCAGGAGGCACACAACTTTAACTATACCACCTTTAGCCTGGGCTCAAGGAGAGAGCAACCCTTAGTTCACCTTGAAATCAACTTTTCCTCACATGACTCAGAGACCAAAAGGAAGAGACCAGGGAGGGTGTGAAAAAGCAGGGATCATTGTCAAAGACCAACTTAGCTCTAAAATGTGCCTGGGAAACCTGTGCTGTGGCTTCCCCTACTGACCCAGACATTCAAAGCCAAACTCACTTTGTTTCCAGCTATAGAGGGTTTTTCTGTGACTTCCAATGCTGAAAACTTCACTGGCTTCTGAGTAAAAAAAAAAAAAGCCAACCAAAAATGGGTAGTTTGATTTGTTCTGTCACATTCACATATGAAATTTCTGCCTTTAGAATTTAACAAGCAATTTTTTTGTTAAATCTGTCTGTAAGTTACCTGTCACAGTCAGAGCCCTTGGTAAAAAACTCACAAAACATCTGTCTGCTTCAGCCCTCCTAGCTTTTCTTTGGCTATGTTTTTGCCTGATTCAAGTTAATGTGGGCACTCCATAGAAGGCTGTGTGTTTGTGTGCATAGCTGTCTTGTTGTACACTTAGGTATATTTTTAAGAAACCAAAGACAAGATCATAAGGAAGAAATTCTTTACTATGAAGGTGGTGAAGTTCTGGAACAGGTTGCCCAGAGAAGTTGTGGATGCCCCATTCCTGGTAGTGTTCAAAGCCAGGGAGGATCTGAGCAGCCTGATCTAGTGGAAGGTGTCCCTGCCCATGGCAGGCAGTGGGAACTAGAGGGTCTTAAATGTCCTTTCCAACCCAAAAAATTTTATGATCCCACTTGTTGTTCATCTCAGAAACCTTTAAAGATCTTAATCAGTTCTCAGTGCACAAATGCAATGAGTTCTAAGGGGCTTGCTCAGGATACTGGAACAACAGAAAAACCACAGCTGGTGTGGAAAAGATAAAGAGTCCAACTTAATAAAGAGTCCAACTCTCTTTTTGGAGAAAAAGTTCTTGTTTTGGATGGAGTTAATGGATTATTGGAGATCACTATGCTTGTCAATTCAGGGCTGAATACAATAATAAAATTATTTACGACAGGCTTTACATTTGTTTTCAAAAGTGCTGTAGTGTAGCTTGAAATCGAACCCCCATGACACATCATCAGAAAAATGAAGTTTCATTTCAACACTGATGTCTGCCATGGTTCTTGGTTTTATGACATATATACATTTTATGACATATATACATTTCTGTTAATTTATACACAAGAAGAGCAGTTAGCCTTGATTCGGACAAAAAAAGCAGAAAAGCTTTAAGGACTGCATAGTTTATGGATGTTCTGTAGCTTGCAGGCAAACTATGCTGGGTAATGGAAAAACCTGTGACTGAGGGCACAGAACCACATGGTTGGTTCAGCTTGGCTGGACCTGAGCTGGGCCATTGCTGAGCCATTGCTCTGCCCGTGCTCCTCACACTTGAGCTCATTGTCAGTTTTTCAGCACAGGGACAGCTGCAGACCCAGCCTCTGCCTGCGTGCCCACCTTCTACATAAGTGAACTTCATATACCTGTTCTGACATCAGCTATCCATCATTGCCTCCCAGCACTGGGACACAATGTCATGAGGAAAGGCTGTAATGAGACTTGTTTTCCAGCAGTAATTAAAACTAGGCTAACCCATGAGGTTGTGTGAAGTCAGGCTGCAGCACTTTGGTTAGCTGCACACCTCACCTCTACAGCAAACATTTAGAGGATGGAATTTCATTGCCTCTTCTGCTTGCCCAGAATGTTTGAGCACAGCACAGATAAGAGTCACAAACTTGTACCAAGAAGCTGTACTTCCTAGTTTCAGAAACGACATCAAGATGAGTAATACCATACAGACTCAAAATTACCTCCAAGTTTTGTGTGGTTGACATGGCCTGAATCAAGATTTTATCTTAGCTTGGATAGTTTTGGATCAGTTCCACCCTATGTGCCCTGTCAGCTGCCGACAGCCTCAGTGCTCATGTGGAAGTAATGACTCATCTCTACAGGAATGTTGCAGCAGCAAAACGTCCCCGGGCTTGTTATCCAACTGGGATCCAGGAGTGGAGAGCTAAGATTGTCATTAACAATGTGATCCCTGGTGTTATTGTGGTGGTAGGGCTGGTTCACTAATGAATCAATGTTTCCTTGCAAACATAAAACACTCTTCCCAGCACTGAACACTATTGTTATTATTGAGTTCCCCCTTGCTGTGTTTTCCTGTTAAAGATTAGAGATGCTTAAATGTCTTGACCCTCTGTTAAAGGGGAGTGTTGTGCTTTAGAAAATATTCCTCTAGCAAGAAGCAGAGAAAGACACAGCCTCTCAGCACTGCAGGAAAATGAGGAACACTGGGAATGGCAACCTGCATTGGACTGGTGGTTCATCTCAAATGGCTTTTCCCCAGCCATCCTCATTCTCAATGCCAGCTGCTTATAGGAAGGAGCAGAGTTATGAGATAACTTGTCCACTGGGTGACACTCACTCCTAATCCACAGAGACACACCAAGCCTTGTGAACACAGGGGTCTACAGACAGAGGGTCTTCAAAGTGTGCACCACAGCTTCCCCCTGCTTCTGGTGGTTCCTGGCACAGAGCTTTGCTGAGCAATGATCTGCTCGCCATTTTGTCCTGTGCTTAATCTAGCCCCAGTAAGTAATAAAAAGCAAAGTCCTTCAGCATGGGGGAAACATCTCTGTAATGATACGATAGGTCTGTGCATCTGTTCTCACAGCAGGGACATGTACTAGAGCTAATCAGGAGCTGGAAGTTGTGTTCCCCAGGAAATTCTGACATAGGAAAAAATTAATTCCAAATTAGATGGAAATGACGACATTTCTAATTTTCTTACAAAATGAGATTTCTCCCCCAAAGTAGTTTTAGATCATCAGAATGTTTTAGTTTGATGGTGTAATCTAGATTCATTTCATTCTGAGTCTTACACTGTATTAAAATATTAAATGTAATTACATATATATAATAACACATATAATATAGAATATGTCTGAATTAGTGATCTAATAGAGGATAAAATTTAAAATGTAACTATTTAAAATGAGAGTTATTAAGCTGGAGCACCTGACTTTAATGTCTCACTCAGGCAAGCATACCCCTCCTTCTTGTCAAAAGGGAGCAGTGGATTCCTTGCAGGACAACTGGAATAGAACCACGCAAGTGGGTTGCCTCTGAGGATTCCACTGCTCCCCACTGACTGTAAAGGAAATATGACATGGCACAGTTTTCTCCCAAGGCATTTACATGGAAAAATGGTCGATTCACCTCTCCTTACTCTTCATGTCTTCTGTGAAGCCATCCAGTCCTGTGGAGTAGATTACTCAGGCAACTCTCATAGTCATTGCAAAGAAATAGGAACTTTAACTACATGTTTTTTCTCATCCTGATATAGGGATTGTGCTCTACAAAGTCTGGTTGATGTTTCCAGATTATTGGTGGAGGCTGAAAGGACTACACCAGCTACTATAAATAGCAAGTCCTTGTTCTTCAAACAGCAGGTGTCTGAAGTGATGCTCCTGGCTTTTAATGAAGGGTCACTAGTGCTTGTTTCCTGTAAAGCTCTTTATTCCCATACAATTGCATTTTTTATCTACATTCTTGTTGCTTGTCTCAAACAGAGGCCCCCACTGGACGTTAATGGCTAGGTTGCTAGCTGGTCTTTCCATGTCACATGCACACCAGCATGCTTTCCTCCCAGGGGACTGAAGAGATCTCATCAGCAGTTCCCCACATGGATGGTCCACCACAGTACTGTTGGTGACAGTGACACCATGCCAAATATGGAAATGCAGAAAAACTCAGTGGACAAGGCATTCAAAGCAACTGGGTGTTTAATGGGTGCTCTAGCTGCATGAGGAGGGGAACCAGAGGTGGGGATGGCTCGCTAGGGTCACAAAGAAGGACATCACTTTTACTTACCTTCTCTCTGTTGCTGTGGGATCATGGGAGGTGGCTGTGGGAACGCTTGGCTAATCTGGCCATAAGCAGCAGGATAAGCAGCTAAAGGGGAGAGAAAGGGAAAAAAGAAAGGACAGATTTCAGTGCTGGGAAGCAAGGAGCTTTCACTCCAAACCAACACACCAAGCTAGACGTGGGCTTTGCCTCTGGATTTTGGCTCTGTGAAGTGTCATCTTGTGCAGCCTGCAGTGTGGCATAAGAGCCATGGTCGTGCTCTGGGAGGTGCCACAGGGCCCAAAGCATGCTCCCTCCCTCCAGCTCCATCAGCAGTGACACCCAGGGCTGTCATGCAGTGTAAATGGAGGGCTCTGCTGAGTCCACTCCCAGCAGAGGTGTGCAACCATTCCATGTGGTGACAGGAAGACGTTCACTCACGAGCTCAGCGCAGAGATGCCCACGCTGACAGCTGCGTGCAGAGCACGTGCACACCTTTCCCCCACCTCATCTCTGGCACACTGATTAACTCCCATGCTCATAAAAACAGTTCACACGTGTGGTTTCCCCTTCATGTGCCCACAGGCTGCATAGACACAGTTGCACATACACTCTTAGATATACATTTTCTTTCATGCTCGTACAGACTTCCTCTCTCTCACACAAGCACAGTGGAAACAGTGAGCAGCAATTAAACAATTTTCCCCATCTCAGCACCCCCACCAAGCAAACAAGGGGAGCCATTCACTACCACAGATGGTAGATGATGTGCCTTGCTGCTAAAAATACAGAGTATGGGTCGCCTGCAAGACCAGAGGGAAGAGGATAGGGGCCATGTGTGTGCAGAGGGGTTAATTAACAGCTCAAAGGGTTGAGTTGCTTCCCATCTATCAAACCTCACAAGCAATAAATGACAATAACTAAAACACCGGCAAATGAAGCCCTACATGGAGAATTAAATTAAGTTTCCAGATACAGCGCTGACACGAGATAATAGCCATTCCTCAGCGGGAGCCCGTGATTGCTCCAGTTACCACAGGAAATAATGACTTTGGGGTGGCAGCTTCCTCGCAACGTTGGCCATGGACACCTCATGAGGGGAGGCTGAACACGGCAGGGTCGTGGTCTGCACCAGGTCACTTTGGCTGGTGTCAGTCCATCAGCTGCAAAGGAGCTGCTCAGCACACAGGGCAGCACGAGTGGAGGCTGACCCACAGGGAGCTGTGGAGAAATCTGCTGGCAAGCGGGGGGATGTCTCTTAAGCAAGGCTCAGACTGACTAAGTGGGGCACGGCCAGTTGACACACCCTAAAAAAAAATGGGTGTGTCCAGGCATTCCATATCCTGCCAGGCACCAGCAGCAGTGGCTCTGCAGGGTCTGGCTGCCCATCTTCCCTCTTTGCTGTGGCTCTCAGGAGACCAGTTTTAGAGAGTGGCCTCCAAAGCAGTGGCCTGATTTTGCACTTGTGCACTCTGCTAAGGCAGACCAGGCACAGTTCTGTTGATGAAGCTTCACTGAGGTGCAGGTCAGTGGCAGCCTTTCCATGGGAAAGGTAGGAGGTTGCCTCCTTTGTGAGAGAAGACCCTGGATGTCTTTATGTTTGTGCAAATTGAGTCAGGGCTGTGGCCCCCAGCTTGTCCTTGTATCAGTAAAAACCTCACTTCCCTGAGTCCCCTGAGGTGTGTTCAGAGGGCAATGGCTTTAGAGAAGAGAAAGGTTTATTGGGAGAAAGTGTTAATACTAACGACCTGCGTACTGCTGCACTCCAGCGTAGGCTTGCTGCAAGGGGTCTGCTGCAGTGGGGCTCTGTGCTGTGGAGACACAAGAGAGACAAAGAATTAAGGGGTTAAAACATGATAGGCACTCTCCCCTTATCTTTTATCATCAATATGTGTTATGAAACAGACAGACCCAGGGGCTGAGGGTTGAAGAGGAGCAGCTCACTTGCCCTATGGACAGGAATGTGGAGAACCCCCCAGGATGGCTAAGAGGGTTCTGTCCCCCAGCCATCACCCTGTGAGACCTTGGAGCAGAGGACAAATAAACCTCTCTCCTCATTTCCCAAGCTTAAATTATGGATCTGCACTGATCATGCAGATTTTGGCACTAATCAACCCCAAACGGCCCTCATCTTAAGCCAGGACTAACACTGTGCTAGGTGCTGTGCAAACTCAGATCTCAGTGACAGCTACAGTCACATGAAACTTTCAATCAGAGCAGAAAACAACAGGGGCATAGCAGGAGGAAGGAGAAGAGAACAAAGCAATGGCTCCTGTCATCCCCACATCCCTTCGAAGGACTGTGTTGCTGCCAGGCAGCCCCCAGTGAGAGAGAAGAAGCTGCATGGAGGGGAGGGGGACACCACTTGTCTGCTCCAGGGAGGATGCTGTGAATCTCTGCATAAGGCATGCAGTCTCTTGCTGGCTTCAAAGTGTACTTTCTCTCTTTACAAGTGTGCATTCCTCCCCACTAAAACTGTTTATTTTTGTGAAACTTTGAAGTCTTGCTCAAATACAACCAAAGCTAGTTAAGAATTTTTTTTTTTCTTTTTCTCCTTTGGTTGATAGGGAGAAAAAAGAGAGAGAAACGTGTTGGGTAAGCTCTTTCTTTATCTGCATCAATAAAAAATTTAAAGCAAAGCTTGGCTAAACCTCCAGTCCAAATGTCACCTTGGCCCTAATATTTCATTTCTTCTAATGAGTTTAATTTTTATTTCTTGGGACTGCACAGTTCTACATTTATGCAGTCCCTCCAACCTATTCTTTGTAGGATGATCCCTTAGGGAACTGCCACTTTCCCACATCCATCCCACCTTTTTTCCTTCTTACCCGCACAGAGGTGTGGCTGGAGGCAAGGCTTGGAGGATGCAAAGGTGGGGGCCTCTTGGAAGGAAATCTGGTGCCATACACCTATCCAAGGAAAGACACTGACTGTATGGCAAAGTGTGGGGGAGGTTGTCAAACGTGAGTATTACATACCCAAGGAACACGGATAAAGTGTTTTCTTACAAATAGAAATACCAGCTTGAAACTTAACTTTAAAGATCACCATTGGTCATGATGGAAACTTGCAAGGTCTTGCACTTTTCTCCCAAAATACAAGGAGGAATGGTGAAACGACCAAATTTGAGGTGGCAAACCCAATTAGCTGGCTAAGGCTTGGAAGCTCCTGTTCATTATGGATATTACTGGATCATGTGGATTTTGAGGTTGGGGTAGTAACAGGAAGAAATAAGTGGGATTGCAGTCTTAGCTTGGAATGGTTTCCTAGGTGACTTTTGGCAAGTCCCTCAATATGTGTGTATGTGAAATGGGAAAGCACTGTCTTACTGTAAGGATTTTCATTTTTCACAAAATGGTGTGAGGAGAATACGTTAAAACCTGTGGGAGGTCAGTGGCAGGCAGACTACAGATTCTACACTACATTTTTAAAGAGTAGTTGTTCCAGGAAAATAATGGAGGTAATACTTGGAAAATACAATTTTTTTTTTTACTTACTACTTTCTTCTTGAAGAAGAAACCAAATAAAGTCTATTCTTTTTAACCTCTGCTTAAAACAGTTTTCCTTGAAAAACAGAATATTGATCATATTGCTCCACAAGAAAACTGAACAGTTATGAAAAGCTGAGTAATACATCAGTTCCCTCACCCCTTTAGGAGAATGGATCATAATAGCTTAGACTCTTCAAGTCCTGTCAGGTAGAAGATATCTCCTGAGAAAGGTGAGGGAACCTTTGGTGAGAGAAGCAAATCTTTATAACTGTGGTTTTGCAGACTGCAGTGAAGGAGAGGATCTGCCATCTCTGCCCCAAAGGCAGCTGTCCTTCTTTCATTGCACAGAAGAAGAAATTGTCTCTGCTGCTCAGGAAATGCAGTTACAGTATTTCATTCCTCCCCAGATGAAGCTGATTTGGACACGATTGTTCTGCCCCCTGACCTGCTGATAATTAGCAATGGCTGGCACTTCACTGATACAGGAGAACTCACTAAGCAGGACCTGTCTGACTGTGGTCCTTTCCTTTATTCCTTGCCTTATCTGGGCACATGTGGGAACTGCCTGACCTCCCAGCTGTAGCTGAATCTATCTCCTGGACAGGACCATCTGGCTCACTGCGGAGCTGGCTCTGCTTATCCTACCTGTGGATATCTCACCTGCCTTTGGAACCATACTTTGACCATCAGAACTAAGATATTCTGCTTAGAAAATATATGCTGAGAATCCACCACCTTTAAAATTAAATATTAGAACTGGGTAAATAATTTATTTAAAGTGTTTGGGATAACAGGCCATGAAATGCAGCCTTTCTGCCTTCCACACTAAAGTTTTCAGAGTTCATTATTTTCCCAAGTACTAATGAATTGCCACCAAGGGTAGTATCTAGCTGAGTGTTTCTTATGAGGCTACCTTGTGACCCACGTCATGCATGGGGTTTCCTCTTGGCTCACAGCACATGCAAGCCAGTGGAAAGGCTCTGCCTTGGTTTCAGTTAACTTTGATCCAACCTGGAAATTGCTTCCTCATGGGAAAAGAATATGCTTAGTATCTGTTCTAACACACAGGGTCCTAACTGACCCAACCATCCCTGGATGCTCTTGAAAGGAGAGTTGAAAGCGTCTCTGGGGGGGCAGCAGCTCCTGGCCTGTGGCTCTGTTTTACTTGTAGTCTCTTACCCTGCCTTGGCCATTTGGGAAAAGCCAAAGTTGTGGTGAGTAATAACCAGCAGGAATTTAACTTGGCACCTCTTAAAAGTGATGACCTCTGCCCACTGAAGTACTTGCTTTCCTTAGTTTGAAAACTGTGTTTACTCAGCAAATGAAGATGTGACTTCAGCATAGTGGACGTGTCCGTGCTGGCCAGCATGGCCTATGAAGATGCAGGGACACAGACTGCAGGGCTGGCTGGACACCCTGGCAGGAAGCCAGGGCATCTTGGGCAGCCATGATCACATCTTCATGCTGCTGCTCACCCTGCCAGATAAATCAGACCTAGCAAAGGGCATAACTGCCTGGGCTCCCAGCTGTAGCATGGATGAAGCCAACAGCTGGTATTGATCCAGAAATCTTAAGACACAATTTAGACATTTGAGGAAGTTGTGGCCATTCGGTAAAGTGACAGCCCTCTTACATATTAATGACCTTTGAGGAGTTCATCAAAGGCTCAGTTATATGAGGAGCTCACAATTCAGAGTCAACCTACCACAAGGGTTAGGTAAAATTCAAAGTGATTGGAAGCTATGAGTATTTTCTGTATCTCAGCACAAGGAGACCATCACTTAGTGTTGCTTTGCTCCTCCATAAGGTACACATAACTTCAGAGGGTGGCCTTCACATAGATCATTAGTGGGAGAGTTAACCTGCCTTAGTCACCCTTTCTCCCCATCCAGCTTACCAGTTCTTGATACTGAAAATATTAGTTGAACACAAGCATACAGGGCTGGGAAAAAACCTCAGCTCCTCTGTGTGCTGTCTTTGCCAGAGTGCAAGCCCACAGTGGCACAAAAGTTAGGTCTGTGCATAAGGGCTGGTAAGAGCTGTAGATGAGAGAAATGGATATCATAGAGCATCTTAGAGCAGCTTTTGGACCAGCACCAGTATGTCTCTAAGTTGTATCATCATCCAAAGACCTTGGATGTGCTGACTCTGTGCAAATGTGCCTAGGGAGAACATCTGAAACAGATTTCCTTGTGGCCAGACCCATGGAGGTGTCATGTCCAACATACAGACGTTTCCGAGATTAAAGGTGTTGTAATGTAAGTGCTGAGGATCAGCTGGTGAGGGGAAAAAAAAGCAGAGAGGCTCCTGAGAGGCCAGAGGACAACTATCAATCATGTCAGCCCCACTGAAGTCCCTGTGGGCTCGCCGCTTTCCAGGAGCTGAGGATCTGGCCTTGCCAGGGCAAACTAAAGGTGTACTGTGAAAACAGATGCTAATAGTAACTTCATTTGGCAGCTCAGGGCAAGAGCCTTATCCCTGGACATCTCCTCTATATTAATTTGATAATTTCCATATCTCCACGGGAAAAATCCTGCTCAGATACAATTGTCTCTTTGCAAGACAGTCCTGGCCAAGATGCCACAAGGTGACCATGGCAGATAACCTTCCATAAACCTGGAGACATAAAACAAGCCAATGACCTACTATATGGTCATAAATATAAATTTAACGAAGGCAGCACTTATTCATTAGGCAGAAGTCAAGAAATAACTCCCAAGTCCTTCAAAGAAAGTAGATCTGTTAATGTCACTTTCCAAATCCTCTGCCTGATGCCAAAAACTGAGGATGATTTCCCAAGTCAGCATGAAATACAAGTGCTTTAAAATTAACACCAGGAAACTTTCTTACTCCTGATATATCTCTAGATTGAAATCCAACTTTTTAAAGGGTCTTTCACTTACTGTTGGGCCTGACATTTAGCTTTTGTCAGAGAATGAATGGATGGAGGTGGCAGAATGAAGCACATTGTTAAAAATAAATAAAATTGGTTTAAGTGATATTCTATAAAGAATCCTTCCTGAGGTGTCAGCAGCCTCAGACTCCAGTGTCTGTCCAAGACAAGCTGCTATATGGGTGCCTCAACTGAAAATGGTTGTAGGGGACAGAGGGCTGGACTCTTCTGTGGTATTCAGGGGTGTAAATCAGGAGGATCTGCATAGAAGCAAGTGGGCTTTTGGGGAAAAAGGATGATAGTTACAGCCCTAGCCAGCAAAAGAGGCCTTCAAATGCCCTCAGTGGACTATGGGACAGCCTCCTTGTCCCAGCTCAAGTAGAGAAAGCCGAAGTGGTCTGCTCTCTGAAACCAGAGGAGTCCAGTTCAGACTTTTGTCTTCTGAAAGACAAAAGCAGAGCCTGGCGCATTTTTGGCCCCTAAGATGCCTTGTGATTTCACTTTTGTGGAAGGAGTGATCTTACTCCTATGTGATATTCTGTCCCCTCCTTGCTTCAGATTATCTCTGCATTCTGTGACTGACATGCTCAATTCCATCTATTTCACTCTATTTTGCACAGATGCTTCCTATATAGGTCTGAAACAGCATGTTATGAGCTGGATCCTCAGCTTTGTGCTCTGCCCCACCTATTAATTCCTCTCACTGTCCTGGAGGTGTTCTACACCTCTCTCAGGAGCTGCAGCTTGGCCACTATCCCCTTTGGGAAGGTGGATGGGGGAGGAGGGCAATCAAAGCAAGGCAATGCTGTTCAGTCAGTGTGAGGGGGTAATATAATGACAGGAAAAAAAAAATCTATGTGAAGGCCAGGATTAAAATAAATAAATAACTGAGTGGGAGGGCTCTATTCACCTTCTCCTTAAATCCAATTTAAATCACTCTCTACAGCCCTAATCTATATCCATAATTATATCATTTCGTACAACAAGCTTGCGAGAGGTCTTAAGAAATTTATGTAGATTAAAATTCATGGGTGCCATAGTACAGATTCCATATTATTAAGATTGATTAGGACAGCTGATGCTGTGATTAAAGAAGCCAGCGCTTACTGTTGTAATTAATTAGGTATTCAGACACAACAATAACTGCAATAACAGAAAGAATGTGCTGATCTGGCAGAAAACAGAGGCTGATCCTGTGTTTTATAGTCTCGTTTTGCCATTTAGGGGTGGACACCACTCAGTTAAAGACATGCTGTCCCTCTGTCTCTTCCTGTACACATCAAAAGAGCAAAGAAATCCAGGGGTTTTGTAGCCTTTGCTTCACCCTGTTAGCAGGAAGAAGTCCTTTTGGTAGCATCCTCAGCTATTGTATGTGCTTGTTTGGGACAACTTATGGACCTTCTATAAAATTCATATAGTTCAATCATGGAAACCAGGATTATCTTTATTCTTTTCTTAATAGTCCCACCCACTAGTCAGATTCCTTCTGAGATGTATGCTGAGTGAAAACATGATAGGAGATATGTCTGGCAATGAAGAGCTTCCGGATAATAAAGCAAGAAAGACACAGGTGAGTCAAAAAGGCAGACAGGTGGACATGGCTAGTCAAGGTGACAAACACTCAACAGCAAAGTCAGGACCTGAGTTCCCTCTCTTTGCCAAAGGCCATAATCACATAAGTCAGGGTCAGGTTTTAAAAGCTCTTAAGGCGGTCTAAATTCCATATTTTGCTGAAGCTTAGTTTAAGTCATCTTTAAAAATAAAGCTCAAGGTCTTAACTCACATAGATGCTATTGAAGACATCAGCACAGAGTCTGATTTGTGTTTACACCTTCTTCCAGATCAGAGGAGAAAACACTTTTGCTCAGGAAAGGCTCACACAGCTGCCTTAAACAACCTCATTCATTACAGCTGCAGCACGGTCATTGGAAGTACATGGCATCATTAAAGTGGTTTAGACTACAATTGAAGATGGCAACTTGTTATTGTATTTTTAATGAGTGCATTCCTTCACTTGTTTATTTTACCAGTAAAGCGTGGTTTATGGCACATGGCAGATTGTTACAAATGGGTCAAATAAATGCTTCCTAGTCATAATGATGTCTCAGGTGCTCACTGTTGCAGTTTTGGAACTGCTGATACAAAATATGAACAGGAAAGCTCTCACCTGGAGATTTAGGGTGGACAAACAATACAGAGCCAGAGATTTCCTGTAGGGAGGAGCTTAGCCTCAGGGAAGCTGAGCCAGGCTGAGTTTCTAGGCCATAGTTTATGTCTGGACCAAATGCTGTGGGGTTTGGTTTTCATCCTGGACCTTCTACAGGTGCAGGCAGGTCACTCTTTTTCTCTGCTTATTCACCTCCTCTCTAAACTCTTCTTGTCTAACACCTTTCAGGCCTGAATTATCAGGGTAGACATTGGAGTCTGGGAAGCCAGTCCTTTCCTCTCCCTAGTGAAGCCCTGCTCTTGCCCAGGGCCACTGGATGGTGCCTGCCGTGGTCAGGACTGGCACTGGACTCACTGGTCTGGAGCTGCAGCCTGTCCATCAGCAGCAGTGTTAAATGATAGGCTGATGGATAAGGCTGTCATAGCAGCATGCTAGCAACTCCTCCCCTGCAAAATTAACTTGGGTAATGACAATAATTACAGATGGAATCTGAGTGCTGTCTCTGCTGGCAGTGGGGGAAATTGTCGACTGCCTGATACCTCTTTGTTAAGCCAAGGAAAATGAATTGATGGTCTTGGTTCAATTACAAAGGCGTGAGTTGCTACAGAACAGGAATTCCCCTGTGAAGCACACCTTTACTGCCTGTCTCAGTGGTGACTTGGAAAAATGTGGGCATAAAAGCTTGGCTGCCCACTTGTACTGACAGCTAGTCCTCACCAGAGGGGGCTGGACCCTGAACAGGGTGTGAAGTGGAGATTGCTGTCTTGCTAGCCCAGATGTACCCACTGTGTAATAAAGGGGAGTGGTGGTGGAAAAACTTGGGCTGAGTCTGCAGAGTAGAAAAATAAAGCCAGTTCTGGAAGTGGTGAGCAGTCAGAAACAGAACCACTGTGTGCCTGAAAATAATAAATGAGGTGACACACTTTTAATGGATTACAAGGAACTGAGTGGACTTAGCTTTTTTTACCTCAGTAACCTAAATCCAGACTAAATGAACGTAATCAGTCATAGAATATCCTGATTAGGAAGGGATACATGAGCATCATCAAAATCCTGCACAGGGGAAACCCAAGAGTTATACCATGTGCCTGAGAGCATTGTCCAAATGCTTCTGGAACCTGTCAGGCTTGGTGCTAGGACTATTTTCTTAGGGAGTCTGTTCGAGTGCCCAGCCACCCTCTGGGTGAAGAACCTTTTGCTGATATCCAGATTTAATCTCCTCTGGCACAACTTCAGACTATTCCCTCAGGTTCTGTTACTGGTCACCAGAGAGGAGATCAGTGCCTGCCCCTCTGCTTCCCCTTGTGAAGAAGCTGAAGAACCCAGCACTCATGAAAGCATTCCCCATCTAAGGCTCCACAAAGCTGCCAAACTTGTGGGCCATCCCTGGCTCTGGTCAACCTGGACATCCTTTGGCCCAGGAGGAGTAAGGGGGTGTGAGATGCTATGTGGTGTATTCCCACTTCTTTCTGGGCACATCACTGGACAGAAGATTACGCAGCTGTGCTCAATTTTCTGGGAGCTCTGCTTTGTTCCTTCTTCCAGTTCTCTAATTTCACTGATTCTTTGACAGTCAGTCCCTTCTCTCTCTTGTTTGCTACCCTTTGGTCTCCTGATTTTCTCATCTCTCCATCCCGTTCTCTTACCAAAGAGGCTTTATCTTTGGAGTGAGAATTTTGTCTAGGCCCTCACAATGCAATTCAGCAGGGCAGGACCTGTTAGCAGAGAGCAGAATTCTGATGATCTGAGGCACAGCAGAAGCCAGTGCAGATGGTGTCTACTGTTACTGTACACCACACATGGTTACAAGAGAGGCTCTGGGCTCTGGGTGGCTAAGAGGCTTTGGCAGAAGAGTGCAATGCCTGCTACTGTGACTAATGTGGAAATGGCAAATGTTCTTGTGCTGCTGCAAAGTGACTCACAAGATCATGGCACGACAGATTATGCTCTTTGTCCCCACTATATATTGTGACACATTGCCACGTTCAATAGCTCTGCAAACTGAAAGATTAAAGGGCAGGAATTAATACACCAAAAGGTCAAGTCTCCAAAGGGGCTCAGCCTAGTGGAAGGGGAAATACTTATTGCCTTGTTATTCACTCTGTGGCAAAAAGTGCACTGAGGCATTATGTACTGTCTGATCTTGGAGAAGGTGAGACCCTGGCTTGCAAAGGTTATGACTGCTAGGAATGGTTTCCTAGTGCCACTGCATGGACCGACAGCCTGACCAAATTAGCAGAGAAAGCTAATTCCTGCAGGGACAGGGGCTGTGATCAAAGCTCTGGCAAATAGGGATGTTCAGAATCTGGCCTTTGCCACAAAGGCATAGATGGTTTGGTATTCTGACTGAAATGATACCACGTACATCCCTCCTCCAGTCAAAGGGGATCTTGAAAAAAGAGCATGGGAGAAGACAGAAGAAAAAAGAGTGGAATTACAGACTAAATACACTTACATAATATGGACTTGTTTTTATAAAGACTGTGGTATTCTGGAGTCCTTTGGATGCAGCATCAAAAATAATATGGCTGGTCAGAAAGGTGAACATGTAGACAAACTGCACAATTAATGGAATTTATTAGGGTCTGAATGATATGGATGTCATGCCTCTAGAGATGTTCATTGTCCTGTTTTGCTATTTTCAGGCAACAAAGAACATTCTGCTACAGGCTGTAATGGTGTGAAGCCACATTTGAGATTTTTTTGTAGAGTATGAAGGAGTATCTGAAGGCAATATTCAGGATTTAAGCAATATATGGCAAGTCATAATCATAGCAAGACTATGATTATGTACATAATACAGCAGCAGTCTTAGCCACTTTCAGAATGAGAGATACACCATAAAAGAAAGTTGTTTGGAAGATGCTGACTTTGGATGGGGACTGTCACGATCTTCCCTTCTCTGTAGTGTTAGTGCAATTGCCTGCTTAGCTGTAATATTTTATTTCTACCCTTGCATTTAGAGACAGAGCCATGCAGAACCACAGGGCAGTAAGAGATGCAATAGAGGAGAGTGAGAAAAATCCCATAATGATGGAACAAGCTGCCCAGTGATGAAAATTTCTTTCTAACCCCAAGCAATTAGTGGATGACTTATATCATAAAACATGAAGTTTTGTGTCCTATCTACATTTTTATCCAGTCTAATATGGCTGCGGATGCTCTCATTACCCATATAAATGTCTAATCCTTTTATTTTTCATGCTGCTAAGCTCCAGGACTGAATAAAGCCTGTGGCAAGGAGGAGAGGTTTGGAGAGTGCATAAATGCTCATGAGAAGGAACACAATTAGATGGAGCAAACACGTGATGTAAGCTGTGTGGGCTTGCTATCAGCATTTCAGGGACAGACAAAAGCATAATGAGAGGTGGGTGCTTGACCTGCCACTGTTCCCTTTCCACCTCTGGTATAACTTAAGGTGTCACCACATTATGGGGAAGCTGAGCAATGAGAAAGAAAAATATATTGCTGAAGTTACGCTGAGATAAATCCAAACTTTACACAGCTCAGACTGTTTGGATGTCAGCTTTGCTGGCAGAAGGGAATCTCTCTGCCTGCAGTGAAGAGGGGCAGGATGACTGTCACCTTTCAGAGTGTCAGCCTGTTGGTGTTTGTGCAGGGACTTACTGTGAAATGCTGCCTGAGCAAGTCTCTCCAAAACTCAGAGAGAATCAGATTAAGGCCATTGACTTTTATATAACCATGGATGAAATACCTAACTGAGGTATTCTTTAATTATGGGGATAGTTGGGGGCAGTAACAAAAGCTCAAGCCATTGAGATTCACCTAGAAAGAACATATTTTCTCTGTACCCACAGTAATGGATCATCAAAATTTGCTAAAAGGATCTAAATAAACCAGAATAAAAGGACAGACATACATAGAAGTGGATGAATAAACAGAGAAATGATTGACTGGCAAACAGGCAAACTGAAATAAATGGACAGAAGAACAGATGGCCGTGTTTATATAACCTTAAAGACAGAATGCTTTCTCAGTGTTGTGGTTGAACTCACTGAAGATACTAAGGGCTCTCTGCAGTCTTCTGATGACTCCAAAATCTCCTCTGTCCTTAAGCTGCTACAACACATATATGCATGCCTAATTTTGAGTACAGTAAGTCCCTTGATTTTAATTCTGCTTAGAGTTGAACTCGAAGTCCATGTTTGCAAGGTGTTTGTTGGGAGGCGGATAATTATTTCTCAATACCTAGGCAAGACTTTGGTATTTCTATATTATATGGTATTTTTCCTTGTAGCTCATAAAGTCCCCTATGATGATAAATCTTCTGAGTTTTCAGGACTGGCTAAGATTGAAATTATTCTTTTTTTCTTAGAGTTTTTTGAGGCTTTTTGGCTGGAACATTGAACTCAGTATTTGATTTCCTAACAGACTAGATCAATCTATTGGTTCCCCAGGGTAATATACTCCTTTGCCAGCTGGTGATTAGGATCAATTAGTAACATTTACTTAGATTTTTATTGCTGTGATTGTTACCATGTGTATGTGTATAGGAATGGTAAAAAATGTCTTTCTAAAGGAAGTGTATTGGAGGAGAGAGCTATCTCAAGTCTTGAGGATGCTGAAAAAATGTAGGTGCATATTAAAGAATGGTAAACTCATGAGTTCTTGGTAATTATGCATTTGCATAAATATGCAATATCTTGGTAATTACCCATTTAGACTGTATGTATATTTGTAAATATAGGTATAGGGGCAGGTATGGATCTTTTAACCTCCCTCATTCATCTCTGACTGCCAGTGCTTGTGAAATCACTTCTTTAGTGCTGGCATCTTCAAGCTAGGCACAGTGTGAAAATGTGAATCCCAGCATCAGTTCTCCTGCAGAGTGCCACCAAAGGGCGACTGTGAGCCCATTCAGAGGCTATATTAATGCAGTTTCACACTCCAGGCCTGGTAAGGCAGCAGGATTTGTGTGCAGTGGGCATTTCGGAGATCAACACCTCCTCCCTGCACACAGGAAGCCACTTGGGTCAGCGGACATGCGGACCCTTTGGTTCATCCTCTCAGAGCCATCTGGCTGCAGGGGAATTCCAGCAGGAGGTACCAGTGCTGGGTGCAAACAGGCTTAGCACAGCTCCTTCAAGGCTTACCAGAAGCAAGACCCTTGGGAGTACTGCGAGGGGATCTGCCAGCATGAACTGCTCAGGAGTCAGGTCAACTTTCAGCTGAAGCAAAACATGCTGGTTGTCCTGACTGTATTCACCGGACATGCTATCCAGCAGGTGAGCACTCAAATATTCAGTACACGGTTTTTCCACCTCCAACATGCCCTTGATGTTTATCATCCAGATTGAACCGTTTAACACTGTAGCTGCGTAAGACACAATACCCCAACGCTATAATGAGCCCTGGTGGTGTGGGGCATAACCCTTCTGAACCTATGCCACAGGCTTGTCTTGAGCAAAGCCTGTGGGTGTGGACAGTATCCCTAGGACTGAGGCAGCAGGTTGTGGGCACAGAATTGGTCTGGCTTACCTGGATAAGGGTGAATGCCATTAGCAAACACGGCTTCAGCGGCTGGCTGCCCGTTAGCCTGCGGTGGGATGCCAGTGAAACCATTCACCCCAATTGGAGATGGGATGCTAGGCACAGCTGGTGCAGTTATGCCAGGAGGCGTGCTTCCACCTGCAGAAGAGGAGGACACAAGGGCAGAGCTGGTGAGTGCTGGCAACAACAACTTTGTGGAGAAAACTGCTGACACAACAGCCATGACCACCACCCACAAAAAAAAAAACCCCGAGAAATGAAAAAGCTCCCAAGCTGTTGAGCAAATAAATGGGCTTCTTGCAGTTGCTTCCCTGTTCAGAAAGCACTCAAGAAAAGCTTGAAAAACCTCCAAAAACTCTCAGTCACAGCTTTCTACAGCAGTTCCTATCAGATTCCCTTTGGATCTCTGTGGGTGTACTGGTTTCCAGGACTGCTCTGTCTGCACTCTCTCATGAATACACCTCTCATGTGCAAACTCATTCTGAACTTTCTCAGCACTAGGGATCCTTAAAAGACTTGTCAAGTTTATTTGTAGCCTAAAGGTAGCCAGTGATACATTTTTTTAATGTTACTGTTTGGTCCAAACTTGACTTCATACTGTTTTAACAGATATCTCCCAATGAACGGGGTCAAAATTTGGACTAAATTTGTTCCTTTCATGGAATCTTATTCTTTCCGTCTTCCCAGATGCATCCTGTGGGGGACTGTAATGCTGCTATTTCAGAAGAATAAATTCATCTTTATGTTCTGAGTGGGATCTTGTCACCCACTGGTAGAGAATTCTTAAATTTCTGGGGAGAGAATTAAACCCGTCTGCTACCCCACTGTCTTCCTCCTATGTATGTGTAAAATGGCTGGACAGTCTGTTCTTCTTGCAACATGTTCAGAATGATTTCAGGGACCAAAAATGAGTTTTCAATTAGCCTGAAATAATATTTTTCTCTTGCTAGGTGTACATGGGAAATTAAACTATCTTATCTTCAACTATGTCTTTCTGTGCCAGGGTATACTACTGATTGAAAGTACAATTTTTGCAGTAGCCTCTCTTTTAAACCAATTGCAGATATTTTCTTCACCATTGCAGCATTCCATGATGGGTTAGTCCAATAACACCCTTTAACAGCTGCTTAAATCTGTGTGGGTGCTTTAAGAAAGCTGCTACAGATGCATGAGATATTTTAATATGTTCAGATTTGAGTAGCCCCAAAAAAATAAGGCAGTACTTCAGCTCATTTCTTATACCCTGAGCAGACAAGCTGCTGCTTCCCCTTTTCTTATTTAAATGGTGTTGGCCTTTAAAAATGTCCTCTGTGGAGGTACAGAGAGCCAGCAGTGGCAACTGAAGTCCAAAGGCAATGCTCTTAGCATATGCCATCAGCTTCCAAATCACAAAGGCTACTTAAAATTTCAGTTGCTTTTCTGGATATCTCCTTTATTTGCATAGAAAATGTAAATAATTTTTTTTTCTAAAATTGCAGCAAGGGATTTGTGCTTGCTATTTTGTGCATGTCTAAGGAAGTTTAGGCATATTTATTGGAATTCTTCAATTTTCTTCTTATAAAGAACTCCCCTGGAGAGGTCAGATCTGTAGCTGGAGTAAAACTGGCATAATGCCACCGTGGAAAACAAATGGTGGTGGTGCATGCCAGTTGTGGATTTCATCCCTCATTTGAGATCTCTTGCTATAGCCACACCAGGTGCAGATTTACAACAAGGAGAGATAGAAGGAGGGAGGGAGGGAGGGAGG
>VXAX01002568.1:546474-604600 GCA_013399835.1 Leptocoma aspasia
AGGGATGAAGCGAGAAGAGGAAGAAGGAAAGAAGCCTAAATAAAATTTCATTTCTAGCCCCTCTCTGCAGGTAACAGAGTAGCAGACCCACTGCCAGACCCACTTTCCACCCAGATTGTAGCAGTGATGGGAGAAATGTAAAACCTGAACCAAACTCTCAGAAATGTTAAATTAATTGCTTCACAATTATGGACTGTTGTGTGAGATAAACCTGACCCTTGATGGAAGACTGTTAAAATGACAGCAAACAGGATTAAAATTTCTGAATTACCCATAGGGAGTGCTTATTACACTCCATTGATTGCTGTTCAAATGAGATGTCTAAGTGTTTTATGGTTAAAGCCAGGTGAGATGGATACTGTCTCTCGTCTATTAGATTCACCTGGACCCAAAACTCTGAGCCCCTAGGTCCCATGGAAGTGAATGAACTTATGGTCATATTCCCAGGAATCCACTCTCCTAGAGAAGGGATGCAGAGGAAACCAGCTGTATTAGGAGGCCTGAAGATACCAGCACAGAGGCACTGTGCTGAGCCAATACCTCCAAAGCCTCTAGGACTTCTTGGTTACCAGAACCCTTTTTCCTAGCACAATTTTTCTTTTGGTTCAGGACGATCAAAACACTTCCTTTCTACTTTTTTTTTCAATGTTCCAAACAGTTTTTCTAGTGCCTGTATTTTTTTTTTTGAGAACTTTGAAATATTTCATTTTCCTTCCAAGGCAGAAAAAAGATATACTTCAATGACTAGAAATCCTGCTATGAAGCAGAATGATCATTTTCCATTTGGCTTTCTGAATGCTAACAAAAGCCAGCAGGAGAATTAATGTTAGGCTTCAGATATCTCCTGGCTACTCAGAAATCACTGCTAGTGTTGTAGGCTTGCTTGCTCAGACATTATGTGAAACATTTTCTATGCATCTTATCATATGCTTTGTGAGTGTTGTAGTAATACAAGGAGTAATTTCAAAGTCTAAACATTTCTCCTAAGGAATAATTGTCAATGGACATTTCCACAGCCCACTGCAGAGGGCTGGGAGGTTTTTCATGAAGGAAGCTACTCATTCAAGGTAAATCTGAAATAATGCCAAAGTGAATAGGCTCTGTGATTGAAAATATGTCATTAGGAGAGTGCAAAATCGGCTGCCGTGAAAGACATCAAGGGATCATCTAAACCAGCATCTTATTTTCAATAATGACCAGTCATGGGTGATCCAGAAAGCATGTAAAAAACATGAGCTTCCTCTCCTCTATTCTGGCAGTGAGAGTTTAACAGTCCCCTCACCCTGTCAAACACTGGAATAGGTTGCCCAAGGAAATGGTGGAGTTGCCATCCCTGGATGTATTTTAAAGACACAGTGATGTGGTGTTGAAGGATATGGTTTAGTGGTGGGCTTGACAGTGCTGGGTTAATGGTTAGCCTTGATGATCTTAAAGGTCCTTTACAACCTAAGTTGCATGATGCTATGACTCTGAAAGGCACTGGTCATAGCAGAAGAGGAAATGATTACATCAAAAAAGAACTGGGATATTATTCATGTGCTGGAGATCCTGGTAGGCACAGAACTTGGCTGTTGTACAGGTGTTTTCATGCCCATGACACAGAATGCACTCTTCTCAAGAATATACTTATGTATATTCAAAAGAGCTTGTGCTCTTTTGTGGTGGGCCCATTGCAAACTACTGCCTGGATTCAGCTTTCCAGACCCTGACTATATTTGAATTCCAGGCAGTCTTTGTTTGATGTTCTTTCTGCTCCCACCAACACAAAACAAATCTAGCTAATGCAAATATGATAATCTTGCTGGCAGCGGGTTTAAAGGGTGCACACATAATTAAGCCACTTTTTTATTTGGACTTGCAGTAGCTCCATCGACTTTTTGTTTATACATTTATCATTGTGTAAACATATATTTTAAAATGTGCAGTATAAGATTTTTGAGTCAAGTGCTTTTCCTTGGGTCTCCATAAAGTCTTGTGGAACGAGATCTGTCTTTCTTACTCTCCCTTCCCGCCCCAATCCCTCGTGGTATTCTATTATAAATGGTCCTTTCAAGATGTGTCTTTGAGTCCTCTGCCTCCCTACCAGACTCTAGTATATTGAAAAACTTCCCAAATCATCGCTTCTTTCAAGGTTTGGCCCCACTTTTCCTGCTTCCCTACTTCCTTGCTGTTGGGCCACGTGTCAGTCCAGGACTACCGGAGCTGATGATTCCTTGACCTGTTCCTGCCCAAATGGGAATCATGTTCTTCAAGCCCCAAGAAAGACAGTCCTGTTCCCATCTCAGCTTATTTCTCTGCCTGCTGAACCATATACTGCAGCTCCTAGAACGGGCTTTTTGCAGCCTAACCAGATCCTGGGACCCTTTCACTGGTTACCTGTCTCTGTTCCTGCAGCCAGAAACCCCCTCACTAAACACCCTCATTCCAGGTAACACCAGATGTCTTCCTTGAGTACCTTCTGTCCAATTTCACAACAGGGGGGAAAGGTTTATGTGTCCCAAGGGAAAATTCATCTTGTTAATGATGTTGCATCTCACCACAACCCTGTTTTCCTAGTCTTTGGGACAGCCTGGCTGTGATAGCACCAGCACTGACACATATATGCCCCAATAAACCAGTGTAGGTCACTGTGGGATGTTTTGTGACATTTGGAGGGTTCTTAGAGCTAAAGAAAAGTTGTGTATGGGATTAGACTGAGAAATGTCATAGAAGCACAGAATAGTTAAGGTTTTAAAAGACCTCCAAGATCATTGAGTTCAACCATTAACCCAGCAGTGCCAAGGCTGCCACTAAGCCATGTCCCTAAGTTCCACATCTACATGCCTTTTAAATAACTCCAGGGATGGACACTGGTTCACTGCCCTGGGCAGCCTGTTGCAATGTCTGACAACCCTTTTGGGAAAGAAACTTTTTCTAAGATCCAATCCAAACCTCCCCTGGTGCCGCATGAGACCCTTTCCTCTGGTCCTTTCACCAGTTACCTGGGAGGAAAGACTGATCTTCACCAGGCTAAAGAGCTAACAAATCCTGCCGGTGTCCTGTGGGATGTGGTCTGACTTCCCTGCCCTGTGCCCTCTCCAGCCCGCTGTCCCCTTACCTGAGGTTGGAGTCATGGGGGCGGCTGCCAGGCCATTCATGTTCAGAGCTGCCATCTGCTGCATCTGGGCCGCGGCGAAGGCGGCCATGGGGTTCAGGTATCCGCCCTGCGCCACCGACGCCATGATCGCCGCCTGCTGCTGCATCAGCTGGAACAAAGAGAGCAGGGAAAAAATATCACGCGGTCGCTGGTGGGGCAGCCTGTGGCACCGGCGCCAGGAGGGCACCCGCTGAGGGTGGGATGCACCCCGGTGTTTTGGGGTGTCAGCACACCACCCCTGTGGTGCCCCCCTGCTTGGTTGTTCTCGCTACAGGAGCTGGAAGCAAAGGGCATCTTTGCAACTTGGGGTCTCTGTGGTCCCCCCACCCCGCCACATGTTCCCTCTTGTGGAGGTCTCCTGTGACCCGGACTCAGCCCACCAGCTCCTTGGTACTTCTCTGGTCAGAAAGGCAGAGAAAAGTCTTTACACAGACAAAACACAATATACCTGAGCAGAGTGGTTTCATAGCTTACTTTGCTTATATCAAAATTCTGGAAAAGCCTGGCAGTTACTGATGGGAGACCAGTGTATTTATGAAAAGGGGATTCTCCCTCCAAAGCAGAAATTTTGATTAGTTCTCAAGGGATAACCTGATTTTTTGCCATCTGTCAGTGACAAAAATGACTTTTTCTGGTGCTGCTAGGAAGCTTCAGCTGGGTACTGAACAAAACCATGACCAAAACTTCTAACCAGTTCATAGCACCTATTTCCAACACTATCAGAAACCTCCAGAAGTGCTGTACAAGAGAAGGGAGCTCCCCTGTTTTAGCAAGATTAGTATTGCCTAATGAGAAAATCCCTTCCCTGTGGTTTTGATCTGGGTTGACTTTCTCAAGTAATTTTTTTCTAGGAAGTGGTCAAAATGTTGCTTCTTTCAGGGCACCTACAAAAGTCAGAAATAAGGAACCCAGGCTGCATTTTCAGGCATTTGGGGATAAAAATTTTGGAGCAGAAGGCTGTTGAATGTTTATGAATCCTGGAAATGTTTCTTTCATTAAAACAAGGCTTTGTTATCATTATGTTACCCTCAGAGCCTAGCACACAGCTGGTGCAGTTTGTGTGTACAGCATGGCTGCAGAGAAATTTTAAAGTGTTCCTGATGTGAAGGATAAGGCAGTTTGGTGGAAGCTGCTTCTTGTCTCCTTCCCTGGTGCTGTACAAAGAGCCAGACAGGGTGGGCATGTTTGAGTATCCAACCCTCAGTAGTGACAAGTGCTGGGGGCTTAGAGAAGGTGTGGGGGAAAGAAGACGTGCAGAAAGTTTGGGAAACCTCACTCTGTACATTCCCCAGCCTCTGTTAGTCTGTGACTTGCTGATAATAGTGGAAAAGAGAAATGTTTTTCTGTGGTGATTTTAGAAATGAGTCATTTCTTTGCCCTCTCCAAAATTGGAGTAGCTCTGTTTCACTGCTCTCTCTGATTTCACTCTCTCTCCCATCAGGAAATCACCCTCTGATGCTGCTCTTTAAGCACATGGGACATGCTTCTCAGAATTAAACAGACCTCAGAAGTCATGGCAAGGAACAGACTGTTCCCTTCTGTTCACTTTAATATTGAAGTATCAGCTAAATTAACTGTTCTTACACATATACACTAAAACAAACCCTTGAAATCACTGCACTCATTCAAATACTGAAACTTTCTCTGTCATCATCCATAAACAGTCCAAAGTAAGAGGTGCTCTAACAACCACCTGCTGAATAACTATTCACAGGTTATGTAAACTTGCCTTGATTTCTCCAGCAATAAAATGTAACACAGGATACCTGACTCCACACATTGTCAGATCTACAGGTGAAATTTGTTGTACTGGATTTGAGTATTATTATTTTTTGAAGCCTAATGAAGATTAGTGGCAAAGTGGCAGCTTTCCTCTTGATGGTTATTTACCCTGTTTTATTTTACCCTGCATGAAGTACTTTTACATATTAATTAGCGATATTTGGCTCTTTGCAATTACATATTTGAGTTTGTTCTCCAGAGGAGGTATTGAGCAGGAGCTATTAGAGACTATGCCAGAGAAGTAAAGGAGGAAGGGGAATCCATCCATCCATCCATCCATCCATCCATCCATCCATCCATCCATCCATCCATCCATCCATCCATCCATCCATCCATCCATCTCTAACACTGGATGTTAAAGGTGTGCTGACTCACATCTCATTTTCTGTTCTGGGTATTTTTACCTGGGTGATGCCTAAAGATTTTGTTTTGTTTTGTTTTGAAAATATATTTTTCATCTATTTTTAGCTTTGTAGATTTTTAATACATAGTTTTATAGCCTCTAGCACCTTCTTACCCCTTTTCACACTTTGATGTGGTAAAATAAGATCCTAACCTGTGATATGGGAAACTAGATCAGGTGCTTCTGCCACAAAACAGAGGTGCTCCTGCAGAGAACAGCCACCCAATATCTATTATAGTCAGTGCTCTGTGGATGCACTCTCTGAGGTGTCTTAGATACCCGGGAACCCCTCTGGCATGCTGAAATGAGCCCTTCACATCATGACCCAGAGGGCACAGACCTCTCTGCAGCCCTCAGACCTAATCAAAAGGTAAAAGTGGGGTTGCCTGGAGCTGGAAGGAGCAGAGCATTCCACACCTGAGCACAGCTGTGGATCTCAGCTGATGGCTTTGCTTCCTTGGCTGGAGAGGTGGCCTTGACTAAGGAACCTCTGGACGTTTCAGCCCTTGACAAACTTCCTGCCAAACTTCTGAGGTCACAGATCCCATTCATGCCCATGCCACTCTGTTTGGAGGTGCTCAGGGGCAAAGGGTAAGGAGAAAGAAGAGGGGGCTCCTCCCCAGCCCAGTGGCTGATGGTCAGAGCTTGGCTGAGTGCAATGGCACCACGAGGGTGCGAGGACAGGAACTCAGTCACCTTGAAAGAAGCTGACAGCATAAGACCTACCTGCTTCCTCACCCAGGGTGGCTCTAGGGAAATTTACAGAAAGAGAACAAGTCCTGTAAGGGTCACCAGTCTTCCTTCTAAAACCCCCAAGGCATTCCCAGTGAAAGTCACCCCACTCCTTTCCCAGCTCCCCCTGAAGACAAATGTCCCATCCACTCTCCTTTCCCTTTGAAAGAGACCCAGTGTATGGTCCCAGTTAATAAAGCTGTAGAAAGTGAGGCAGTGACCCATCCAGAGGCAAATCAATAGCAGCAGGGCCCCTGGGTATTGTGTACTTTAAAATATGCCATTTGAAATGCAGATTTTCCCTGTCTGGGCTGGGGCTACAGAGCACTAATCAGGAAGGCAGCAGCCTTATTATCTCAGACTGATCCAAGGGGACAGAGAGGAGCTTTTCCCTCCCTTAGCTGAAAGGACCTACTTCCTTTTGCTTCTCTTGCTTCCTTCGCATGACCTCTGCCTCAGCATTTAGAGCTTTTCCCCATCTGTTTTAAAGATTCGTTCCTTCTTTCCTGATATCTTTTCTATTGCTCAAATATTTGTCTTCTGAGGAGACCAGGAGATGCTACCAGACTGGTTCCTGCCCTTGGACAGCACCCCAAGAGGCAGGAGCCTGCAGTCACCATCCCAGTGCTTGAAACAGGTAGAGGGGCACTGGAAAAGCCATCCAAATAATGGGAAGGGATGGAAGTGTTGGCTGACACATGTAAGGGTTTGTCTCACACATCTTTTTCCTCCTTTAAGTTGCAATGGTGCTCAGGGGCAAGAAATAATGTCCTTTTCTTACTGGAGGAACAATTGCATGGAGGATGAAGGAACTTTCTCAGAGCAAAAAATCCTGGTAGAAATAGGAAAAGGATGCACAGCCTGCCTCCCCCATCCCCCAAAAGAAATGTGTGTGAAACTGAAGAAGGGGAAGAGGAGAAAGGAGGATTATTTCTGATGAGCTCCTTCTGAAATAGCATGATCATTGCCCTCCAGTTTTACTCTGAACAATGTGATGACCTTCTCCTTTTTTTCCAGTGCTATTTTCTATCTTTGTCTCTGAAGCACACAATGCTTTGTTTGACTTTTCATATTCATCATTCAGCAATAATAATAATAATAAAAGTAGTAACAGCATTCCATACTTCCCACCTCTAATGATCTATACAGACTTAGCTAATGAATCCTCATGGTATCCCTGTGATACAAAGAGGTAAGTAAAGTAATCAATCAAACAGTAATATGACTCATATTTGGTAAAATTGTGTAATTGACAAATTCATGTCTGCTATACCTAACCGGCCATTGGGAGTTAAAACTGAAAATACTTTCCAAGCCTTGAAACAAACAGAAGCTAATTGGTAGAAAAATCAGAATTGTCCTTCATACTTCTTATGTTTTCTTGGAAATAGAAATTTCTGCTTTGAAAATAAAATTTAAATATAATTAGTATATTAAAAAAACCTAAACAAATATGCAACACCTGGATTCATGTCTTAGTGTCTTTCCGAAGTCTGACACGCAACAGCCTGGGTTCCTAACTTCCTGAGAACTGTGGAAAACCCCTCAAAAAACCTAAAAAAATTTGTATGTAGAGCCCAAATCTTAGTATTCATTATTTCTGAATTACCTGGGAGCTGGTGGTCAGAAATATGGTATTATCCCTGCTAAAAAGTATTGTGACCTCAAAATAGCTTCCTCTTCTGGAACAGATCAGTGAAAATAATTTGCATAACAGGTAGTATTTACCAAATATACCATCCCATTTTGGTAATTTAAATTATATTTAAATTAACTATTATATTATTAACTATTATATCCGGNGGGGGAGGGGCGGAGTAGTGGAGGATTGTTTTTTCCTTTAAGGGGCTCCTTTGGAGATTTTCCCCTAATTTGTCCTAAACTAGGACACTCTCCAAAATAATTTCACAGTACAAATTGAAAAAATATTGGAAAAAGCAATTCTTCTTGTCAGCACTACCTCAGATCATTTAGCAGAAATATCCTTTTGTCTCCATGGGAGCTGGACAGGGAGGCAGAACGGGGCACCCAGGGTTTTATGGTCAGCATGGTAATAACTGCTGCCCAAACTTCCCAAGGAGACCACTTAAGGTGATGTCTGAGAGCTATGCTGTGCTGGACATTCCAAATTTTTGTTGCAGTTGCTGTCTGCAGTTCAGGAGCAGCAGCCATTTGTACCTTTTCAGAGTGAGGAGAGCTGGGATTTACTGAGAAAGGACTTGTTCCAGGCAAGAGAACAAATGTTAGCATTGTCTGTGTTGTCTCTGTCCCAGCCTGTCTGTTTTTACACACTAACTCTATGCCTATCCCCTGCTGCAGGATGCAATCAGTCCCATGGCTGGAGTTTGGCCAGAAGACTGTGGCTAACAGTCCCACCCCATTTTTTATGCAAACTTGATTTATGACTTTGATCTTATCTTAAATAATTTAAAAATTAAATAATTTATACTGTATCTGTCACTTTCCAAGGCTCCTTCCTTTGTTCTTGCTTTGCTCTTCTGCATTTTCCCATCTCCCTCACCCTTTTTTGATCTGTGCACATTTCCTTTCTGCATGGTGAGGCATCACTGACATGAGACAAGCACTAAACACTCCTTGCCCCTCTTATTCACAGAAAGACCTGAAGGAACTGTAGCTTATTTGTGTTAGGACTATAGTACCACCATTCACAGACTGTTTTGATTGTCACTGCTTGTGATTTTGGGCTTGACCACCCTAAGTAGGTGTGCTGTGCTCTGTGAGGTCGAGAATGTGCCTGCAGGTTCTTCCAGGCAGGAAATCAAAGAAGGTGCCAGGTAGCATCACTCTTCTTCTCTCCAGGCTGAGTCCAGATCTATACCTAAACCTGGCCTTAGACTGCATAAACAGCTGTCAGTGCCCAGCTGATGTAGATCCACAGTAACCTGACAATGAAAAGGACTGGTGCCCTGTACACTTGTGAAATAAAATAAATAATTGATCCATAAAAGGGGAAGTTAAATGAGTATGGAAAGATATTGCTGAAGAGAAAAAACCTAAAACAATCAAAAAACCCACCCTGAAATAAATTAGAGTAGGGGCCCTGGGAGCTTTGGGAAGCTATGAAATCTGACTTGCCTTGAGCTGCATACAAAAGAGGTGAGGCAGGTCTGATATGACTTTCTGTGTCACTGAAACGGCACACAGAGCTGGTGCCAAGCTTTGTCTGGTCTGCTTGAAGATGGCACATGAGGAGGGGATAGAATACCACACACAGTGGAGAACTCCCTTTGCTTCCTCAGTTTTTGCCTCTGTGTCTGAGGCCAGATGGCTGCTGAACTTCAGGACTGGTTGCTTGGCTGGTATGAGACCGTGGCTGCTATCAAGGTTAAAGTTGTTTCAGTTGAGGCTGAGGGGCTTGGCTGTGTGCAGCAGCAGGGAGAGCTGTGGCATGGCCATTTGCTGGGCTTAAGGGAGGTAACTTGGAGAGGAGCTGGGGCCCAAACTGTCCTGATGGCAACACTAAAGTTTATCTGCCAAACTTCGATTGACTGAGACCCTTGCTGCCTCTCCTCAGTGGTACTGCTGGGTTGGCAAACCCATGGCTGCCCATCAATCTATCGAAGAGCCACACCATGGGGGTTTCTGCTGCACTGACCACCTTGGTGCATCGAGACTTTTTGGGACCTAATCCAGTCACAGTGATGTGCAAGATGCTTCTCTGGGGGACATTGACCAAGAAACTGCAGCAATGGGGGTCCTGAGCAACCTCCTCCATGGGGACAGACCATTAGAAACGACTGAAAAACCACTGTCATGGGATTGCTTGGGAATCCTTATATAGAGATATCAGTCAGGTTTGGACTGCTGGGGGATAGCTGGGAGGACAGGCTATGAGTACGAATCAGAGAGCCTGATGTCTCATGCTTGTGCTGACCTTACTATTAAGCACTAAGGCAATTCTTATATTTAAGTTACTGTCATTCCACTCTGAGAAAGCTCATGGAGAGACAGTACAAGAGAGAGCCGTGTCCCTGAGGGGGAAGAGAAAATAAATAAATCTGATCATCAGGTTTATTTGTACATGAGGAAAGAAGATCAGGGGGTCAAACAATTCAACCAACGTCACAAGAGCTGCTGGTGGCAGTGGCATCGACAATCATGACAGTCCTGCTCCTGATATTTCACCTTCCCTCCTCTTGACTTGCCTTAGCTCTTTGACATCAGGCTGAATGAAACTGCTGTCTCCCTTTCCCTCTCCCCTATCGATTCCTCCATCTCCTGCTGGCATTTGCGAGGTGCCAATCACCCTGATATCTGAGAGCCAGCAGTCCGAGCTGGATTAATCGGGACCAAGGCAACATCACAGAGCCTCGACGCTCCCTTCCCTCCCTTTCATGTGAGACTGTGAGATGGAGCAGATAGGGAGGCTGATTGAGAGACAGCATCTGAGCACGCTCTGGGTGTACAGGCGCCACACAGAAATGTGATCCCATCATTTAGACAGCTCTGAAGTCCCCAGGGTAATTGGTGTCACCAGCTTGTCATATCCAATGGGTCAAGATCTAAAACTTATTATTTTCCCCCTTATTAGCATTTTTATCAGAAAAATAGTAAAAAAAAAAAAAGAGTGTGGGTCCAATTCTGCTTTCGCAGAAATCAACATGAAAATTATTCATTTGTTTCAAGTGGATGGGAGAAGACCAGAAATTGTTTTTCCTCTTCCTTCTGTCCTGATTCCTCACCTCCCCTCATAATGCACCTGTATTATCTGCTGAGAAACAGAGGAAACTTTCATGGTGTAAAGGTGTAGACTGCATCCTCTCATATCCGTATAAACCTTGTCTGGAATTTGAAGAGTTACTCTAGATTAAAAATAATGCAAGAAGAGTTTTTGGACCAGAACATCAGGACAGTGGTGTCTTTACCATCTCTCCAGCTGCCTGACTACTGTCTGTAGAGTAACACTGAAGCCACTTCTCCTCCCTGACAACCTCAGCAAATGTTTGTCCCAAGCTGTCCATGTATTTCTTCCTGTTAATTCCAGTCGGTCTGCTGGCCACTGACCTAGGCTCATTTGGGATTTACTATCTCTTTTCCTCTTCCTGCAGCCTTCTCTGTCCAGGGGGAGTGTTAAACACAGCCAGGCTGAGGAGGAAGTAGTTCTTCTATAATGTGAGGAAGGGAACAGAGGACAAAGGAAGAGACAGAGACTGACTTTGACTAGAAATAAAAATGAAGATAGCAAAATGGAAGTAAAAATTAGAATTTTTCTAGAGGAGAGAGAATAAAAACTCCAGAAGTGCACCAAGAGGTGCAGCTGGAAGGAGGGAAGGAATTTCAGTGAAGCTCTACAGAACATCCTCACAACTCTGCATGGCTCACACAAGGGGTAGGCTGGGTTGTTCCAAGTGTTCAGCGAGGCACAGGACTACCAGAGAAGAACAGAAATGGCAAGACCTTCAAATTAAAAAGAGAACATGGTAATGGAATTGTGATGGGAAATAATTGGTGCCAATACATGAGAAAGAAACAGTCAGGGAAGAAAGGAAAACCTTGTGGTCATTGCACTGGAAGGAGCATTGGCACACCGGAGTGTTACTCCTGAGCTGGCCCTGCCTACCTAAGGCAAGGTTTGGGTCTCTCATTCAGGAAAATGCTACTCTGGACAATGTGTTCAACAGCACTTCCCTCCTGTGTGCAAATTGTGCAGGGGGCCACATTTTGCCATCAAATAGATGAAGCACCTATATTCACTGTCACTGCCTGAAAATCTGCTTCAGAGAAAGCAGCAAGAGTCACTGGGAATTAGTGTGTTTGCCTGCTGCAGGCATCACCTCCACCTTCCTCCAAAATATCTGTCAGAGTGTCCAAGTTACCTGAGCCTGGTCTTTTCTTGCAGATCTGTGTTAATTTTAGCCTAAGGAAAACAAGTAATTTCAGAGACATCCATTTTATAACATCATCAAGAGCCCAGCCCCCTGTACAGTCACATCTTCTTAGGTGATATGTCCACAGGAAACCTGAAGTTATGACAACGGGATTTTTTCCCAGTGTACTTCAGTCATATGTTTGGGGCAGCAGGACTGTGTGTGGGCATATGTCTGTATGTACATTTTATTATTATCTATCATGCTTTGTGAATCTAAAAGCATTTCTCTTAACAGCTGCTGTTTCATCCTGTGGTCACTCCAAAGGTACCCATGGCGATGCAAGGTGCAGCAGGGTAGTGGTGATATGAGGCAGAGAACTGGGATAAACTGAGTGGGCTTATTTTATCCAATCCTCAAATCCTCAAAGTGTAGTTGTGCTTTTATTTGACAACAGTGGCTTAGCTCCCATAGTAAGTGTTTTGCATGAGTCCACACATGACCAAAAGTTACTGCTAGAACTGTCTATGGCACCTTGTAGACAACTGGGAGATTCCTAGAGTCTACTCTGGATGGCATGGCTAAACTTTACTCCCATCATGTAACCAATTTAACAGATAAGCCACTGCTTCCTCTTCTGCTCAGGTTTTTTGTCCACTCCCACAAGTTTTTGTGCTTTTCCAGGTGATTTTTCCCCCTCCCATGAACATGCAGAGAGCTGCTGTCTATACTTACTGCCTGTGCATAGGCGCCATAAGCTCCAAACTGGATGGCCATGGGGTTGAACATGCCCATTTGTCCTGCCATTTGCTGCATGCGCCTCATTGTACGCTCCTTGTCCGTGTCCGCAAACTTCACCACCAGGCTTGAAGAGGCTCCCTGCAGCACAGGAAACAAAAGGAGACATGCAGGGAATGAGCCTGATGCACACCAGCTCATCAATCCATACATCTAACACAGGTTTAGTAGAATGGGATCCAGATGTTGATGTTTTCCATGCAACCTATCAGGCTGTGAATTTTGTCTTTTGCAAGAGGGTGAGAGCATCAGGAAGTACAGGACCCTGGAGGGTGAATGCCAGCAGCCTGGCTCCTAGTTTCCTCCAAAATTCAAGCTTCTAGGATGTGATTTACATTTTCTCTGCGAAAGTTGTTGCCTCATTCTTTCAACCTTCAGGCCCATAATGTTCTCATCAGAGGACAAAAATCTGAACACAATGCAGCAAAATGTAGGAGTCTTTGTGGCATGAATGTGGTTTGTGGTCGGATTTGTTTTGGTGGAATGTGTGAGCTCCCTGCATTCCAGACCTCTGAAGTGGGTCACCCTTTCACAGTGCTGTGTCTTGTAACCCCCAGGTCCAGTGAGAAATCCCTGCCCAGCCTTGGAGACAGGAGTTGGTATGCTGGGCAGGGTGTATGTGTCATCATGAAACAGCCTCTCTTCAGCACTGCTAAATTAAAGGAGCAAAAATAGTACTGGATGGACCTGAGCTTCCCTTCCACAAAGAGTAGTAAATAGAGGTTTACCACGAAAGAGACCACACATTACCAGAAAGCATTTACAATATTAGGATTATGTCTGCAGTCAGCACCAGTGCAGAACTACGGATGATCATTAGACCTGCCTGCAGAAATCTGTAAAAAATGGCTTTTGGGGATGAAAGAAATCCCTCTCCTTCCCAAAACCAGATGAAAGGTCAGTAGCTGCAATCCTTAAATTTCTGGTAGGGGGCAGATGAGAAGACATAGATCTACCTGGGAAGGTACTTTTTGGTCTGTCTCCAAGGAAGTCCTAACTTTACGGGTTGGTTGGTTCCCCACAGGGCGGCCTCCCCAGGGAAAGAGGAGCTGTAGGGGAGGGACAATCTGGCTGCAGCCCTGACAGCAGTGGACAGTTTCCCTGGGAGCTGGTCTGCCACCCAGCCTGGGGAGATGGGCAGGTGAGCTGTCAGGACACTGACAGAGAGCAGCTGAAATAATTTTGCTTCCATAGCTTCTGTTTTAAACTGGTATTCACTGGTAGAAGTACAGTCAGTGGGGAAATGACCAGATCAGTTTCTGGCTGTGGCAGTGGAGAAAGACCAGCTCCATGCCAGAGGAGTGAATCGTTGCAGGACCCTTGCTTTCCTAGCAGAGGAGAAATTTTCTGGGATTGCACAAGAAAAGTATTATTAACTGGCTTACACACGCCCCTAGGTACCTGTAACCAGAAAAAATAGTCTCAGTGAAAGCAGAATTGCTCTGCTACAAATTGGGAAGAGTGTAGTAAACCACAGCATATAGACTGACATAAGTCTAAGCTATACATATTCAATAGCCTCTTCAGATCCTCAGTTATGAATAAAGACTTGAGGAATTAACCTGCTAAAAAAAGACCCCAACAATCTAACACCACACAATGAACGATGTTCCCTTGGATTAGCAATCTGTACTGGGAGAAAGTGATTTTCATTGGCAAAGAATCTTTCTTTTTGACCTGTTAGTCTCTCTCTGATAAATCTATAACCCACTCACACAATGTGATGAAGAGCAAGGTTTTGAAAGAAGGGCTTCAGGAAAACAAAGGGATGCAGAGATGAATGCTCCATTCAAATATGGAGAGCAATCTTCAGCAGTTATTATAAAAGCAAAACAGAAGAGGAAGTGGAGGAGAAGAGAGGAAAAAAAAAACCCTGTAGCCAAAATTCCCCTGCATTTCTGTTGAAGGCTGGGTGACTTTTAATTTTTCTTCAGATCACATGATGCAGATATTGATCCTTCCCCAAATCACACTCTTAATTGCAGCTCATCGACAAATGAATATTTTAATGCATACATTTCCTGCTAATTATCACCTGGACCGGTTCTTAATTAGATTTCAACACTCATTTAATTAACCCTGATCCAAGAGACTGTTTGGTAACTTGCATCTAATGATTTAAACCTATTTGCAGCTGTATTGGAGGGAGGCACTGGTCCACAGCAGATTGGGCTGTTCAGAGCTGCTGTTGTGATTTGCAGAGCAGAGCCTGCATCATGATGGGCACAATGCAGGATGGAGCATTTTGAAACTAAGTAAGGTGGGAGTCTATTCATCTCTGCAGAAGGAGTTTTGAAGATGTGACCTGCTCTTGTTAGCATGACAGAGTAGTGTAAATAAGTTGATGTCTTCTTCCTTCTCCTTTTCTTTTGATCTCTATTTGCCCTGGAAGTCTTAGGGCCAGAGAACTGCCTCAGGCGTTTGCTGATGCCTCACACTGTTGAAAACGAAGCTATTATTGTAGATGGCATCATGAAAACATGGGTAACTTCCACACGAAGTGCTTGGCCCTGGAGTGTTCTTCCCTTCTGATGTGAGTCATAGTGACTGCACAGCAGCTGTTTGACCCAATGGGATCTCATCTTGCCTCCTGAGAGATGTTTTTCTGGGTTGCCTGTCGCAGCAGGACTTCAGGCCTCTTTGAACATTGCTATCATATACACAGGGCAGAAAGGCCATTGGCAAATAGATTCAAGCTAGACCACACACTACAAAGAAAGAAGAGAAAAAGGAAAGGTTTTTCTAGGAGTTCTCTGCAATGAGATGTGCATGTAAGCGGTTAAAGATGTATAGCCAGAAGAGATGCTGCATTGCTCTTGAATGTGAAGACTGACCTTGGGATTGATGCTTTCAGTATGTGGTTCCTCATGTGCAGCTCTTTCATGTGGCCCAAAGGAAATCAGGCAGTAAACTGTATCAGATCAGCCAGTGCAGGACTTTCAACAGTGGAGCCAAATATTGCTGTTCGTATACAGCAGAACAAGGCTACTTTCTACTCCAGTGACTTCTACTAATCCACTGGATAACAATAGAAATGCCCCAGAATGAGCCAGGTTTTCCATAGGGTAAAAATGCTGCAGCCCTTCATCTGGACTATTTATTGCTTCTGTGAGGAGTTAAAGCATGGTGTAAATCAGCTGTTGTCTGCTGGCAAAGGCAATAGGTCCTGTCTGCTCTGTCATTTACTAGTAATACATAATCTCCTTGCTCTCTCTGGTTCTTGGACTGGACCTCATATTTTGCCAAACCCCATGAGAGTTACACTGGGTAAGTCAATAACATTTGAAATGTACTTCTGCATTTTTCAGAGGAAAGGACCTGTTCGTTTCTCTACCCTGCAGACCCACAGTCAGAAGATACTATCATGAAAGTGAGCATTCCTGCTGGTGCCTCTGCAATAGGCTGCTTGCAACTGGAATTTATCTCTTTTCCCTCAAATCAACCTCCTTTTTCAAGTGCTTTGATATCTACTGATGAAAAGAATGATAAGGGCTAAGTATTATTATGCTTCTCCTATTCTCTCTTGGGCCAGCAAGTCTTCTTAATATGACTATCTTTCTTCCCATCCCCCTCCCACGCATGGTAATGAATTGCTCTCCTTTGTCAGCAGAGTCAGGTACTCTCTAGGTTGGTGGGGTGAGGGAAAAGATGGAGGAAAAATCACTCTGCGCCACACTCACTTTGTAATCCCTAATCAGAGTCCTCTGTGAGAAAAACTAATTTCCCAGGCTGTCTTGACGTGTGAAATAAAGTCATTCTTGAAAACAGGAGCTCGACAGGTTGCTTGTGAAATTTCATATTCAGCTAAAAATAAAATATCCATCCATTGATATTTCATTTAAAGGCAAAGGAAAACAAATCTATTGCCTGGTTGTTGGAACTTTTTCCCAATAGATATGGTCTTCCAAATGGAGTGTATACACAGATTAAGTAAAAGCGTTTCAGGAGACCAAATATTACTGCCCGGCAGCAGGGAAAGATCACAGAATCGCAGAATCAACTAGGATGGAAAATGCCTTTGAGATAACTGAGTCCAACCTATGACCTAATACCACTGTGTCCCCCAGACCATGGCACTAAGTGCCACATCCAGTCTCTTCTTAAACACCTCCAGGAACTGTGACTCTACCACCTCCCTTGGAAGCCCATTCCAATGCCCAATCACCTTTTCTGTGAAGAAATTTGTCCTAATGTCCAACCTAAACCTCACCTGGAGCAGCTTAAGACTGTGTCCTTTTGTCCTACTGCCTGGGAAAAGAAACTGACCCTCACTTGGCTACAGCCATAGAGAGCGATGTAGAGGTTTCCTCTGAGCCTCCTCTTCCTAGACTAAACAACCCCAGGTTCCTCAGACATTCCTCACAGGACTTATGCTACCCTTCACCAGCTTTCTTGCTCCTTTCTGGACACACTCCAGCATCTCAACGTTCTTCCTAAACCGGGGGGCCCAGAACTGGACACAGTATTTAAGGTAGAGCCTCACCAGTGCCAAGTACACGGGAAGAATGACTGCCCTGGTCCTGCTGGCCACACTATTCCTGATACAGGCCAGATGCCATTGGCCTTCTTGGCCACCTGGCTCATGTTCAGTTAACTGCCAACTAAATAAATTCAAACTAAATCAACCAACATCCCTTTCTTCCTGGCCACTGTCCAGCCACTCTGTCCCTGTAGCACTGCAGGGGGGTGTTGTGGCCAAAGTGTAGGACCCAGGACTCCATCCATTGTTGGATTCAGCCCATCTATCCAGCCTGCTGAGGTCCCTCTGCAGAGCACTCCTACCCTTTGACACTCTCCCACAACTTGGTGTCGTCTGCAAATTTGCTGATGGTAGACTCAACTCCCTCATCCAGATCATCAATAAAACAGGATTGGGCCCAACACTGATTCCTGGAGGATACCACCAGTGACTTGCTGCCAGCTGGATGCAGCACCGTTCACCACCACTCTCTGGGCCCGGCCATCCAGCCAGTTCCTAAGCCAGCAAAGAGAGCTTCTGTCCAAGCCGTGGGCTGCAGCTTCTCCAGGAGTGAGCTGTGGGAGACAGTGCCAAAGGCCTTGCTGAAGTTCAGGCAGACACATCCACAGCCTTCTGCACATCCACCAGATGGGTCATCTGGCCATCAAAGGAGATCAGCTTGGTCAGGCAGGACCTGCCCCTCCTAAACCCGTGCTGGCTGAGTCTCGTCCCTCGGCTGTCCCATAGGTGCTATGTGATGGCACTCAAGGTCATCTGTTCCATAACCTTGCTGGGGACCAAGGTAAGGCTGACAGGTCTGTATTTTTCTAGACCCTTCTTCCAGCCTTTCTGAAGGATGATGTCACATTGGCACCTCCAGTCATCTGGGATCTCCTCAGTGAGCCAGGACTGATGATAAATGATGGAGAGCGGCTTGGTTAGCTCTTCCACCAGCTCCCTCATCACTTTAGGACAGATCCCATCTGTTCCCATGGACTTGTGAGCACCTAAGTGACTCAGCAGGTCTCTTACTACTTCTGCTTGAATTACAAAGGGGCTGTTCAGCTTCCCATCCCTGTCTGTGAGCTCAGGTGTCCAATTGTTTCACCCCAGAACAATATTCTTAGGAAAAGTTCTGTGAAGGTCTGGCCTTGCAGAATATATGCCTGAATTTCTTTTTCCTGCCAGCCCTATAAATCTGCTCTGATTCAGTAGGTTACTAATCTCCATAGATGGTTAGACACCTTTTTCCTTCAAAACTGATGAGTCTGGGCCTAATTTGCCAAAGTCATTAAACTGTGTTTCACTTTAAGCTTAGTGAATCTCCTGCTGGAGGCAAACATACATTTAAGTGCTTTAACACAAGGGTGTCTTGTGTGGGTGGACCTTTACATCTTCATTAGCTCAAATGAAGCCAGATGAAAGTTCTGGACCAAAAATATTTTTTTAAAAATTGTTACATTAAAGTTCCAGTTATTAAAGCTCTTGAGTATAAGAGATCTGAATGTGCAGATCCTATAAAATACCTTCCAAAATGTCAGCCATGAACACAAAGATGTTTAAATGAGTAGGTGCTGCTGGATGCTCGTCTTTTGGGCAATGACTGTATTCCTAAGTGTCATCACAGAAATGGGTCTGCTTGTGGTGGAAATTTTGCCTTAGCACTCCCTTTGTGACTATAAAGCAGAGCTGAGAGGATGCTGACCTTCAGCAAGACAATCAGGGCAATATTTCCATGCAAGGATCCTTGATATTAAGGCCCAAAAGCCAAAGGAAGATTTATTTGCTTTAGGCTCTGTCATCTCAGGCCATTTGGCATGAGGTCCCCTAAGTTTGAAAACAAATTTGGAATTTTTTTGGAAATGCCTCTATTGAAAAGAGGGCTGCTGAATTAGACAGTGGGGTTTGACCCCAACCTGGGATTTTAGGCAAGCGAAAAAGAAACTACTGTCCAATTAAACTGTAGAGCAGTGGGAATTTCAGCTAGGCAGAAATGTAATTACCCAGGCTGGAAGGTGACCAAAAGACCAGGACTAACATCCCTCCCATCTTGTGAAATATGTTATTTTTCTGCACTCGGGGCTTCAATTTCATGTCTCATCTGAAAGATGGGTAGGACAGCAGTCACTAGGAGCTATTTCCACTTTACAGTCCTGAGAGCTGGTTTAGACACTCTTGAGAGTGACAGAGATGGAGAGGGGGAAGGAGGCATTCATCCAGGACTGTGGTGATGGACCCTTTGATAATGCTGCTCCCTCAGTAGGGAAGATTCTTCATGCAATGTCTAAGCAGAGAGAGTTGCTGCAGGTACTTCCCTTCACAGATCTCCAGAACTGTTAATTTATTTGGAGTGGAAGCTTGATTTAGGTTTTATTTGCCCATACACTACTTACCAGGTGTCTCTCAGAGCTAGAGTTATTGCTTTCCACAGGGCAACAGAATCACTGAGTCCTGGTGTCACTGTACCCAATTCTAATTAGGAAGAACTCAATATATAACCCAGGTGTTAGTATGCCTCTCGAATCAAAGCCAGATATCTAAAAAACCTAAACTTAAAAGCAGAGTTCTTCAAGCACTTCTGCATTTTTCAGCTCAGTCTATGAATGATAAAAGTCCTCACAAAATCATTCACCTTCCTTAATGCATTATGAAGTGGGAGGTATTGTTACACCAACAGACTAGAAATTCTTTCCTGATATTTAGGACTGTGACAGCAGTAAGTAATTTTTTTTCTGTCTATTTGAAGAAAAACATAAAATCCAGAATCCAAAAGAAAATGTTGTATATTTTCCCTTTCCAATCAGAGCAATATGGTTTGAAAGATTAGGTATGTTTAGTTCCATGTTAACTAAAAATATGCTTCCCCATAAAATATCCTTACACAAAAAAAAAAAAAAGGCTTAATATTTTTATAAATTATTATTACCATTAAAAACATATTTGGTAGCTCTAGTGCAGAGCCCTATGAATGATCTTTCCTTTCAGTTAAACAAGCAAGGATGAAAATAAGAGATGTGGAATTATTCCAGAGTCATAATGTGAATTGACTATTGTCAAAGCAAAGTAGCATCTCAACCAGGTATGGAGATCCTGATGCTTCAGGACTCTGCTCACAAGAGCTCCACACCTCTTTGGCAGCTCAGGATGAGGACATGAACAGCCTATGATGACTAGGGAAAAAAAAGAGATGTTGAGGAAGGGCTGGCAAGCTGGGCAGATACATTTCAGCTGTTCACATGACATAAAAGAATATTTCCATGGCACTGCATTGCCAACAGCCTGCACATGACTGTGTCTCCCAGATCCCTGTCATGCTGCAAGACTCCAGGATATCGTGTAGCTGTTGCTCAGCTGAGAAAGTAAAAGGTTTGAATTTTTGCAGCATATTTAAACTGAAGATCTCCAAGTACTGTCCAGCCATGGGCTGGACTAGATGGGCTTTAAAGGTTTCTTTTAACCCTAACTTTTCTATGATTCCACAGTTAATTGAGAAAATATTCTGCTTTCAGGGAGGTGTCACCCATGCTTTAATACAGAGAAACAGATGGTCAACTGAAGCTATGAAATGGTGTAAATTCAGTGAAGCTCTCCTTGGTTTTGGTGAAATAAGAAGTTGGTTTATGTTGAAGGGTCTGCCTTTGCTGCATTCCACTCCACAAAGACTGAAACATGCCACCTTCACAAACACTATTCCTGTGAGCACCAACTAGGCAGACTTTTGGAATGGGAAGTCAATCATGCTCTTCTATGTTATTTCACTTGCCAGTGGACATCTGAGGCAAAGACAATTGGTGTCTGGTAGGATGCTTCACATTCATGAATTTGTGTGAGCTCCAACTGAGAGTCTTATTTGAAAGTAATTGTTTAAATTCCTTGTTTTGATTCCTTGAGGACATCTTTTTCCTCTAAAAATTAATTTTGAACTTTGCAAAACCCATTAGGATAATAGCTACTGCATCATTAATGCTATGTTTTGCCTAGGAATAGCATTCTACCATTTACTAAGATCTTTCTGTTTTCCTCACAAGAATGTATGCTATCAGTACTGAGCGCACACCTGAACAAGGCTGGGAAGGAGTGAATTAAAGGGAAAAAATGAGAAGCATCCAGAGTGATTTAATGCTGATCCAGAGCCTACTTAACAATGTAGGAAGTTCCCACCAATATAAATGAGGCTTAGATCAAAAGACAGAGGAAGAGAAAAGGAGGAAGAAAGAAATGCCCCCAAAGCAAGCAGAAGAGGTAGAGGCAACACTGACACCTTTAATCCTTATTAGAGGAAGGTGGTGATGCCCAGTGGAGCTACCTCAGTAGGCCCAAAACCCCCTTGGCAGGCAGGGATTGTTTCATGTCTCCCAGGCTGGAGGCTTGTCAATGACTGTGATATCCCAGGAAGGTCATTGCTTGTGAATTATTTTAGCCCCTCAAGTGCTAATCTCACACAGATTAGACAAGAGCTGAGTGGAGCAAGAATTGCAGGGACTGCTGTTATGACCAGGACCTGGGCACTTCTCAGTGGCATGATCCTGTTCCTGCTTTCCCATGGCCACCAGCACAGCTGCTGATTTAATGCCCAGCTCCCCTTGGACCTGTGAAGCGATGGGTGGGTGCCAATCAAATATTGTTTTTCCAGAATGAGGCTCACAAGCAGATATGGCTTGTATCCCATTTGGAATGGGATATGTGAGTGAATGCTGTGGGTCAGAGGGAGGAGAGAAGCCCAGGGAAGATGTCCAGTGATGTCTGTCATGTCCCACAAATCACTTCAGTGTCCTGCTGGATGACTGTGTGGTTTTGGAGATGTAACCAGAGAAGAGAAGGCCATCTTTGGTGCCAGCATGATGCACACCTGTGTCAGGCAGCCAGGCTGCCTGGATCTCTGCTCTGGGACCCAGAAACATGATTAATTAGTTAATTTATGAAACTATGGGAGAGGCAGGGAACACAGTCATACAATTTTACTTTTTATAGGAAGAATTAAGGGAAATTATGGCAACACTGGGAAACTGCTGTACCAAAGCTTGTAGAATCAGCAGTCTTGATGGAGGTGGTGGGATGAGGTCTATGAGCTTTTTTCCCCCTCCATCCAAAGCCCACTGCCCAATGAAAAGCAAAGATGAGCTATCAAGAGTCACTGAACTTTGGTGGTAGAAATGGCTGCAAACTAACATGTAGGTATTACATGTCTACTGCTTTTTTCATCCTGAAGGACAGCACACACCTTTATAAATGGTGTTTAAGTAGAATATTCAAAAAACCATTTCTTATTGGAAAGAGGGCTGCTGCTGGTGACTTATTAATGGGTTCCTAAGGTATTACTATTTTTTAGTGCAAGGAATGGATGTGCTGTGCTTTGCCCTGAGTTAAACAAGACAGCCTCTGTGTTGCAAAGACATTGCAAGGAATGTGTGCTCTTTAGAGAGTTCAAGATCAACAGAAAAGAGAAAAAAAGGGTCAGAGTCAACATCTCCATTTTCACCCATCAGCTTCTCCAACATCAATTGTGTAAAACCAGGCCTCAGCTTTCTGCATTAATTTGGACAGGTGGACTGGCAGTGATACCTGACTCTGTCCTAGACTATGTTACTTTGGGCAACTAACTTTCAGCCAAACCCAGGTATGAGTCATGAAGGACACTTGGATACTGGAGTTTCATCAACTTTCAACCTGCATTACCTTTGAAAATCTCCTGTTTATGTTTCCGTGGTCATGTAAAAGAGAAATCTAACAGATTTTTCATTTCTTATTTTAGTTTCAAAAGGAGGAAGCTCAAGGGGAGAACTTATGGCTCTCTATGACTACCTGAAAGGAGGTTATAGAGAGGTGGGGGCTGGTCTTTCCTGCAATGGCTGCAGTGGAAGATCAGAGGAAATGGCCTTAAGCTGGGACAGGAGAGATCCTGACTAGATATTAGAAAAAGATCACTGTTAGGGCTGTCAGGCATTGGAATGTGTTGCCCTGGTGGAGTCACCATCCCTGGAGGTGTTTAAGAGGCATCTGGATCTGGGTGATGTGGTTTAGGAGTTACAAAGGTGGTGCTGAGTTGATAGTTGGACTTAGAGATCTTTTCCAACTTTGATGATTCTGTGATACTGTAATTCTATTTACCCTGGCAGCCTGAGGGGCTCAGTGACTCTGTCTCTACTGACTCTCACAATGTGGCTTTTATTAATTAAGAACTTGAGCCCATGCTGGAATCTCAATGAGAGTAAATTCTGTTGGTTAATTAATACTCTGAGTCATGGTCTGTTTAATTGTTATCTGTTTATACTATGGGTTTGTCTGTGGTTCTGTTTATGTTACGGGGATGTTTTGAAGACATTTTTAGGACGTGAGGGTATGAACTGAAGGCTTCAAGTTTAATATTCTTAATTCTGAATTTCCCAGCTATCAATAAACTTTGAGATTTAGATTCTCAGGTGTTCACTGGTTATTACTTCTCTACTGGAACCAGAATCAAGAACTGCTGCCACTTGGCTAAGAACAGGCTAAACATATAGACTAATTATGTAAAAGACTTGTTCACTCCTATACATTGTATTATTGTTTCTTTTTCTTCTCTCTTGTGTCTTGTCTATTAAGGAGACATCCAGATGATCTAATTGCAGGCATTTTGGGCATCAATTCTAAGTCCTCAGCTACTCAAGACAGTCTCTCTCAGGTCCTAGACCCTCTCAATCAACTGTAAAAAAAATGTAGATGACCTTGATGTTTACACTTTGACTGACACTTCAAAGTAATTCATCCAGCCAGGTTAACCGTGGCCTTTAGTTTGCAAACTGCTGAGTGAAGGAACTGTCCTGTCAGAGGTTTTTATGGTGTTTAGTACACAGCAAATCTTTCTAGGAACAACAGTAACCACATTTCTGACAGTAGTAGTCTGAGAGGATGTCTACTAGAGTCTCTAGGAGGATGAAAAGAATGTTCTAGTTAATGAGAGACCTGCAAACATGAAACTGTGACTCCAGGCACCGGGTCACAGATTTAGATGACTTCCTGAAGCATGTGGCTTGCTGGGAATGGAATGCACTACAGCTTTTACACAGCAGCCTAACTACCCCAACCTTGTGGAAATGACAAACCCTTCTGAGCACTAAAGGCTGCCATGAGCCTGAGGGGAGAAGGGGAGCGTGCAGCTGGATGTGAGTGCGTATTTGTGAAGAAGGGAGGAGCGATGAGGAAAGTTTCTCCTATGAAAGAAATGATCTAATTTGAAGCAAGTCCCTCATGGGAAGAGCTGTGACAGAGGCTGCTCTGTTCCTGTTAATTTTCACAGTGCAGCTGTCAGCGGGTCTGTAAATAGTACTCTGCAAAGCCAACGCTTCCTATCCACACATCAACCATTCAATTAACAGAAGAACAGAAGAAGGAAATAAAGTGCACCACAGCCTTCTATCACGGCTTTGATGTTTTCCAGCAATTTATGAAAGTGTACACAAATCTAATTACAAGCCCCACTGCTTCCCATTTACATGGAGCTCCTCAAGTTCAGAGCTGTTTATATCAAAATAATTGTTAAAAAATACCTCAGCTGATCTATGGCATTGTGCCCCCCCCACTCACCAGAGCCACCAGGCTGCTCCTCCCAGGGACTTCTTGCCGACTCAGTGCTTTGGTGCAGCCTGCTCCTGCAAAATCTGCTCCCCCACCACTTGTGAGTGCAGCACCCTGGCTGCAGCTTCATCGTGCCCACAAAAGCCCATTTCCCTCCCTTTCTCCACCTGGAGAGCTGCTCAGAGCTGCTTCTGCAGACTCTGCACTGCTTTCCTCTCCACCCCAAATTCACCTAAATATTCCTCTGCTGTGTTAGTTGGGGGTGAGCACAGCTGCTCAGCCGGTTTCCACCTTAGGGCTGTGTCTGAAGGCAGCTTCACAGAGCTTTGCAAAGGCATGGCTGCACCACGGGAATGCACAGCAATGACAGCAGCAGTCATTAGGGTGAGCTGGGGGTGGTTTCCTTGGTGGGGTGCCTGGGCATCCAAAGCCAGGATGATGAGAACCAGTGCCCCTTTTGCCATTGGTTTGAAAGAGGCCACTGCACAGGACAAAGACACTGGTAAGTCCTGGTTTAGTGCCTGGCATCCCTGCCCATGCCAGGGTGTTGGAACTAGATGATCTTTAGGGTCCTTTCCTACCCAAACCATTGTGTGATTCTATGATTCTTGGGGCAGTTTTTGATACTCTCATATTTAAGTCACTCTTACCTGATTAACGAAAGAGATGACAAATTCCTTTAGCTTAAATAATGGAAAAAATCTGTTATGGTATGAAGGGACAGTACGTTGTCTAAGGAAAGAAGATGATCCTTTCACCTGACTGTTACCCATGTTTGGCTGGGAATTTTTGCACAATGAGTGGGCTTCCAAAGAACATGATGGACAGGTGCTCAAAATCAACCTCATTCAAAGTATTATGCCATTCATATTTTCTTGCTTAATAAAAAGTGTAAAGTACAACAGCTAGAGATCTAATCTATATGTCATCTAACAACACTGAGCAATAATTACATAATTACATATAGGTGGTTCCTGGACAGAGATTTGAATTTGGTTTTGTCATTTGTGTTGAAAAGAGCTGCATAGAAAAATATTTAAATGAAAGCCCCCAAGTTAACAAAGTGTTGCATTGCAATACTACTGTTTTTTCAATGTTCAGCTAAACTGAATCTTTCTCTGAAAGGCAGATGTCTGTTCAGTGCTTGTATCCAAGTCTCACATTTTCCCTTTTCACAAAACCAAGGATTCCATCTGAAAAGTAATTTTCATGGAAAATGTTCAGTCATCCGTAGATAGACAGATAGACTTGGAATGCTATTGCCTGGATGCAGAGGAAATGCAGTGATTTGACCAAGCTGCTGCAGGCTTCTGTAGTAAAACAAAGAGAGGATTTGGCCTGTGTGGTAGGAGAAGCCACCTTACAGAAGCTGGAGGCCTTGATGACCTTAAATTAAAAAAGATATGGAAGGAAGATAGTCCTGACAATTACTGTGTTAAGCAAGTTCACAGCACATCTAATGGAACAGGAGTCAGGGGACTCTGCTGCAGGATGCCTGCTTTCTGAATCCCAAATTTATTTATCTGGGCAATAAACATCCAGGACAGATTTCAGGTCTACCCACACTGAATGTGAAGTGTTCACTTTAAGCTGCACTGGCTTTATCTTTAGTTTTTAAGCACTGGTCCTTTTTTCATTCTGGTCCATTTTCATTCTGAGTTGCACTTTGGATGAAGAACCACTATTTTGGAGCTGGAGTACCATAGCAAATTGATGCCTAAAATTAGCTAAAAAGCACAGTTCTATTTGGGCTTGCCTATTAGTTTGACAGGTTTCAAAATCTATTTCTGTAAAACAAAATTTTTCTGGAGGTATCTATTTCCCTCTATTGATTATAAGAGAAACTTAGATGACAAACTTAGGTGACAACCTCAGACATGAGTTTCTTAACTTCTGGATGTCTCAAATTAGTTTAGGTGAGTCCCACCTCAGGTATTCAGTCTAAGTCTGTTATTGAGTTATCCATTATTATGGGACAGGCATGCCCAGAAGGTGATATTGCCTATCCTAGCACAGAAAATGTGCTAGGATGCACATAGAAGAATGCACAAATCTCTGGAAACGTCTCTCTCTCCTTTCTGAATAAATCCTAGAAGATATTTAGAATAGGTCACAAACTTTCAGACTGTTAAAGATAAGTCAAGCACATCACACTCTTCACTTCTTCCTCACCCCTGTGCAGGAAACGTACACAGTAACAGTACCATTCTACCCCTTCCAGGAATGAATTCATAACCAAAAAAATTCTGAGTTGCCACAGTGGGCGAGATGGTGAAAAGAGTGCAAAAATACTCTATTTTTAACCCTGTGTACTTTCTGGGTAGGATAATAGTTGCTGTGACTTAAATGTGAGTGATTCTGCCCCTCTGCTCCACTCTCTTGAGACCCCTCCTGCAGTGCTGTATCCAGCTCTGGAGCCCCAAACACAAGAAGAACATGGACCTGTTGGATTGAGTCCAGAGCAGACCACAAAGGTTCTCAGAGGGCTGGGGCACCTCTCCTGTGAAGACAGGCTGAGAGAGCTGGTGTTGTTCAGGGTGGAGAAGGGAAGGCTCGGGGGAAGCTTTAAGGCACCTTCCTGTGCCTAAAGGGCTACAAGAGAGCTGAAGAGGAGCTTTAGACAAGGGTCTGGAGTGACAGTACAGAGGGGAATGGCTTCAGACTGAAAGAGGGCAGGCTTAGGTCAGCTGTTAGAAAGAAATTTGTGACTGTGACGGTGGTGAGGCGGTGGAGCCTGCTGCTCAGAGAAGTTGTGGGTGCTCCATCCCTGGCAGTGACCAAGGCCTGCTTGGACGAGGCCTTGACCAACCTGGTCCAGTTGGAAGTGTCTCTACTCCTGCTAATGGACATGTGGGTGATCTTTAAAGTCCCTTTCAATCCAAACCATTCTATGATAGTTCAGTGAAGTTTTGGGAAGGGTTTGTTCTGTGTGGGTGGATGGACAAGGCCAGATCGTATATTAGTAAGATGTGTTCTGCAGAATGGCTCTTCAACATTTGGCTGTTGCCCAGATATGAAGACATGGGAGAAGAAGAAAACCAAGCTGAGGATGATGCCTAGGAAGGAGCATGACTGACAGGTAGAATGATAATATTGTCCACGGTGATTGAGAATGAAGGTGGAGGATAGAAAAGACAGGTTTTGGGTGGAAAAGTTCAAGAGCTCAGTTTTATACATATTAAGCTTGTTCTGACAGCTAAACATCCACCAGGAGATGCTGGAAAGACAGACCAAGATTTTGGGTTGGACAGGAGTCAGTCCTGAAGCAGAGAAATTAGATCTGCAAGCTGTCACTACAGCAATAGCAGCTGAATTTGTGTTGGTGTAAAAGGCTGTTAGGGACTAGGCTTGGATGAGGAAGAGAAGAGAATGATAGGAAGAGACCTGTTTATGTCCCCATATGGATGGGAAACAGAGACAGGAGGGGATGGAGCTAAAATACAGGACATATAATTGCTGTAAATATATTATAAATACAAGCAAATTATGTGGAGATTATGATCTCTTATAAAGGATGATAGAAAGTTGATGGGCTAATAGAAAATATCATCTAAAAAGACAAAAAGGAAGCTCTCTTGACAGGTAGGTATAGAAGGAATTTTGCACCTGCTCAAAAGTAGGGGATTTTGGGTAGCTTATTTCTAAAGGAAATTGATTGTTTAAAAATTGGAAAGATTTAGACTTGGTAGACCCTTAGGAGAAACAAGTGCATTGCATAGAGAAATGGGCTTGTAATGGCTGATGGTCAGGCACTTGTCCAAGGTAAGGTTAATTAAAAAAAAAAAAAAGAAAGGAACTTTCATAAAAGAAAGTTGCCTTTTGAAACTATTAGGCAACATATGTTGTGTGAACAGGAAGTCACAGTAGAGCAATAATCCTGACAGCTGTGGAGAAACAGGAGTCTGCCGCAGGAACGAATGGCTCGAGACCTGACAAGAATGATGATGGATGCCCTGCTGGTGGTACAGGAGGACAAACCAAGAGATGCTGGAGTTGGCTGAGCCACAGGAACAACGTTGAGTTGGCATCGCAACCGGACAAACGAGTCCAGTCCTCATGGTGAGAGAAATGGAAGGGGGCTGAGGGAAGATGGCAGAAATGCCCCCCTCCTTCCCAAGCACGATGGGCTGCGTCGGCATCTCACCACGAGGTGGCTGCATTTCCCTGTGAACATCCAAGCGAGCCCTGAACAATGCTGCATGCCCCAAAGTATCATGAAAACAAGAATGGGCACAGAGATCCTTGCAGGATTTGGCCTATCTCATTCAAAAAGCCTTAGAAATTTTGAGCCACTGTGGGAAAAACCTGTTGTGCTCCACATCTTCATTGAGTGTTGGTCACTCTGCAGGTCCTCACAGGTCTGCAAAGATGTGGTAGCAATGTTGGGCCTGCTTGTAGCTCATGGGAGACACAAGAAAATGCCATGTAACTTAGCTTATAAATTAATTTCTTCCTTGCTTTTTCTGTGAACTATGAGTGTGTACTGTGAGGTTCAGGCAATCCGTGGAAACTTGTGAAGCTGTGGAAACTTGATTCTGAGTCTGGGATGGGCATCTAGTAAAGGATAAATTGTGTTGCTTTTCCAGATCTGGTTAACCCAGGTTTGGTTATTAAAGAATATTTCTACAACAGGTGTTTGAGTCAGATAAATCAAGAGGACAAATGGTCCCATAAAACTGACCCATTAAGTAGCCAAATTTTCAGGTGTTTTGTATATCCTAAGCTCAGGTGACACCACCAGGATGGAGTCATAAATTGTTTCCAGGTGGCTGTGAGATGAGTATGTTTTTCTAATCAAAAATATTTCTGAAAGTAGGAAGGGAAGGCCTGAGGAACTCCATCAGGAGTAATGATAATTTGGGTATACTAGATCTAGATAAAATCTTTAACTCTCCTTGGGTTTTGTTTGTTTTCTCATGTCTTCCTCTTGCCTTTGTCACATGAATTTGCAGGGTTTTTTGGGATGAAGACTAGCTTTTTACTAAACCTTTTTGTGGTACCACACCCTACTGAATTGAAATTCCTGATGCCAGCTTATAGACACTATCACTTTGGGTCAAAGTTTGTAAGAAAGTCACTAAAAGTGCCTCTTTAACCTGTCTCAGGAAAGATGTCCATAATCGGTCAGTATGGGACATCAGCTTCAAGCCCAACATCTGGTTTTGTTAGAAGGAGCCTTTTAGGAAGAGACTCGTAAAAGTATTTAAGTATTTCAAAAAATGGAGACCCTATCTTTGAGGAGACTTTTTTTGGTACCATAACTGGTAAACATGTACCATTTTTAAACTGATTTGTCTAAGATGGAGTTCCAAGAAACGAGCTCTTGATGATTTGCTAGTTTTAGAAACCTTTTTGCTTGTAAAGAATTTTCCATTTTCATCCCTGCAAAGATCTAGAGAAAATCTGTTGGGCCCATTTTAAACTTATTTGGATAAATTCATGAATTTACATTAGAGTCTCTTACTGAAAGGGAGGTTTTACACTCTCAAATATTTTTAATTGAGCTTTCTTGTATCCTTTCCAAGTTGTCAACATGCTTCTTAGCCTTCCATGATTTACACTGTGAATAATTAGTAATAAAAATAATACACTATTATAATAAACCAAAACAAGTTGTACCAGATTTTCTTCTCCTACTGACAGTGGAATGCATTACATTCTTCTCTGTCTCATGGTGGTGTCATTGGTCTGACACACTTTCACAGGGCAGGTGTAGGGGACCAGACTTATGCCTAGGTGGGTACTTTTGTGGTAACAGTGAAAGGTACCCATCACTGTTGTGGTTTGTCTCTAGCTCCTATTATCATGATGTGAACATACTTCTCTCTGCTGAGTGCTGGCAAAAAGTTCTTTATCCTTTGCCTAGGGACAGGGACTCTTGGAGGAGGGAAAATGAAGAAACCCTTAGACACCAATTTCTACTTGATTTATCCCTCTGAAACTTGAAAGGTTGTGCTTGTGGCGAGTCTGACCCAAAGTTTTTGGCATATGTGAACCATATGTCTTTTTTCAGGACATCAAAATTGCTGGTGACAGAACACAGCACCCATTGGGGTTCTGTGCCTGTGAGGAATGACAGTGTCATCCCAGCCTTTCCTCTGATGAGTTAAGTACACCCAAGGCCCTGGGCCTTCCTGGATGATGAGTTGCTGAGCACAGATAAATAATTTCTCCTCCTCAATCAGGGCACAGGGCAGCCAGGGCTGGCCTGATTCTCACTTGCCTGTGTTACAGAGCTACTCACCGGCATTGTCTGGCTGCCGTGCAGGGCATTGATGGCAGCTTGGGCCTCTGCATGTGAAGAGTATTTCACAAATGCACACCCTGGAAGAGGAAAAAGAAGAGCGTAAGAAAGTTTGCATGGATATCATGAAATTCCACCTAGCTAAGTATCCTGTCCTCAGAACTGACCAACGATGTGGTTGTGAAGAAAGCACAGCAAAAAAGCATGTGTCCTGTCCTTTTCCAGAGTCCAGACATCAGCAGCCTGAGGACCTTGTAAGGCTAAGCTGTTTCCAGAATTCCTACATTGCTTGTAATAACTACTGACAGACACAAACTTATCAAGTACATCTTGAATCTACTCATGTTTTGACACCCACAGCTTTCTGTAGCATAATCTTGCACATTTTCACAATTTTTTGGGTGAAAAAGCTGTTTCTTTTATTTGTATTAGACTTAATAATGAGTGTTCCTCCCTCCGTGGTTGTGAGAAACAATATGGAAGCATGTGCAAGCTATTGGAAAGCTGCACATACTTGTTACAAGCAACCACAGGACAAATGTACAGAAGGCATTCAAGTTACTCCAAACCCACAAAGTACCTTATCATATCACTGCTTGGTGGAGCTCTGTGACAGACTGCCCAGAGCTTGTCTTGGCTCCAAGCCACTTAGGTCTGGCAAAGCATGAGACACCTTCTGGTGAAGTAGCAGGGGTGGGAGAGGTACCCATGTGTTGATTACCATCCTGCCACCACTAAAACTCGAATCTTAGTCTTTCATAGATGCAAAGTCAGTGCCTGTGTAGGTGTTCTCTTCTGGACATTAGAGAAATGTGGGCAGTGTTTCTCTGTCCTGTATTGCTGTGCGGGGAATCTCACACCAAACTCTTGCATAAGGTTTTAGGGCAGAAAGGTGCATTTATGGATATGTGCTGGAATGTAAAAATGATCAACACTTCAAAGGGTTACATGCATTTCTAGGGTGGGGGAAAGTATTGCCAACACTCCCAGCTACAAGCAAACTGACTCAGAGATGGGAAGGGTAATTTCCATATGCTAAGGCAGTTTCTGGAACAGATTGGGAGAGATCTGAGAAGTTTTGGCTTCCATCCCCTTCTATTACTACCAACGACTTTTGAGCTTTTAATCAATTTGCAAAGCTCTCTTGGTTTCCCTGAAGGGATGCAGATTGCAGGGCATGGGATGCCAGTCCTGACGGTGGGATGGCTCTCCTTCAGCCCCTTTGCAGCATCTTTAGAAAGTCTTCACACCCTTTTGGATCCCTACAGTGTAGGGTGAAAATAGAAAGAAACAGAACTTGCAAAGTAGAAGAATGAACCCCAAAGGTCCCTAAAATCATCACTGCAGGCTGATAGAAGTGAGATTGAAGAAAGTAGTGATAGCCCCTTCTAAAAATAATATACACATATAAAATATCTTACAGTTCATTTTGAGGGCTGTTCACTTTGCGTCACCCTCTCAGCACCGCGTTCAGGCTGTGTTTCAGGAAAGGCCCAATGATTATTGCTAATAGTTGGATCTAATTTATAAGGAGCTGAGAGGAGACAATCATGAGAAAATGAGATAGATGAACTTCAGCTGGAGACAATAGGGATCAATTATGACATAATCCCAGCCCAGCATTCCCAGGCTCCTGAGATACTGCGTCTTCCTCTTCATTAATCAGAGATAATCCAGAATTAGGGTGTTTAATTATTTGCAGAGATTCTTTTGTACTTTCTGCCTCTAAAAAGAAGATGCTGATTAGCAAATATACAAAAGCTTTCCAGTTCCAGTCACCAATTTCATTTAGAGCAGGATTTTTGGCTGTGGTGCTGCTGTCATGTTGAAGGCTTCACTCTTGTCAGGTGAAATTCACCCATGTGCTGAGGGTTCTGATGGATCAGTGGAGCTGGATAAAGGTGGGAATAAAGGGAGTAGCAGGCATTTATCTTGTTTAATGCCCAGGATGCTAATGGGATCCCTCCTACTGCTTTTTATTAACAGCTTTCAGTAGCTTTTGAGGTAGCAGGATGAGTGAAAACTCAGCTTTTACTGGTGTAAATGGCAAGACAATAGCAGAGATCCCAAATTTTGTCCTTTTTATTTGTGCATTCGATCGGATGGCTTCTGTATACAACACCAAAAGTGCACATAATCTTCCTTCCCATTGTCACCAGAACTGCCTCCAGGAGCGGGGGAGCTGAGGACATGAGTTATGTCACTCTCCTCAGAAGAGTGGTGTCCTTTTGACAGCAGCAACTCTGGAGTGTGAAGGGATTTTGACACACACACACAGATATAACCTCTGCTGAACAGGGTGGTACATGTGCTTAAGGCTTTCTTGTTCCTTTGCTTCCAGACTAGAGCTGGAAGGGCTGCCCTGATTGCTTTGTCGGCTTGGAGGAGACTGCAGAATCAGGCCCTAGGATTGTCATTGCTGAGGGTGGTAAGGCTCTTCTTGTGGAGGGTGCTGTTGGAAGTTTTTGCCTTCTGAGTTATTGAGGCGGACTGCTGAACGGGAAAAAAAAATTAAAAAGGGTAAAAGAATAGCTGCACAAAGAGCAGCAGCAACAAAGACTCTGTGGATCCTTCTGGATCCACTTCAGGTCCCTCACCTGAGAACTGCACTCCTGCCTGAACCCTGGTGAGCTTTACCTGGAGTGGTGCAGGATCACTCCATCCCCTCCCAGGAAACACAGGTGCTGCATTCCCCTTCAGGATGAGAAATTCCTCAGTCCCAGCTCTTCTGCCAGTTAGTTACCTGCTCCAGCCACTGTTCCTAGCACTGTGACTCAGGCAGGAGGTATTTCTGCCGACCCTGAAGGCCATGCCCCATAGCTCTGGAGAGCACACATGGCTCCAGGAAAGGCTTAGGCAGCTTTTTGGCTATGCCTGGACTGTGATGGGATCAAACTGGGGAGCTGCAACCCATCTTCTGAGAGCAGTGCTTGCACTGAGGTACCTGAAGGGTGTAGAGGCTCACCACAGGGATACCTGGTGGGCTGGGTAGGATTTAAGCGCATGGGATCTGACTGCTATCTGGAATTTAGACAATCCGCTTACATCTCAATTTACGTTGAATTTAAGCCTTATGGGTTTTACCCAAAATAAGTAGCTCACAAGCAATGTGTGTCACATATTGGTTTCTAGCAGATGGAAAACATTACAGACTGGGAATAACTTTGTGGGAGTTGTGGCTTGCCTGACTGTCTCCTAAGATAAGGGCACTAGCCTTAAGTTTTCCATTGGATTGACTGCTCTGTGTGCATGTGTGCATGCACGAAACCACGTGTGTGTAAATTAGGAGCTTCACATTCTCAGTAAATAGCACCAGCAAATGGAAGCTGGTAATATTAACTCTGTCAAGGCTCAGTATTGATCCTGAGCAGCTCAGTGACACGTCAGCCTGAGACTGCAGCCTGCTAGCACTAATAATTAAACCGGTTAGCAATATGGAGCTGCCACTCAGATGCTGTCTTATAATGAAATTGTTTTAGAAGGAAAAAAAAAAAAAAAGATAGAGTAAGTATGAAGAAAAGTCTGGGGGTTGGATCTCCTCTGGAATTTGTTTCTTACAGAACTCAGACTTTATTGCCTTTTTTATTATTCTGTTTAACTCCTTTGTCATTAGATTTCATTCCAGGTGGAAGCAGACTTTTTTTTTTGTTTTGTTTTTCCCCAATTTACTGATTTGTTCAGTGAATGACATGCTTAACTGTCTGCTGCTATGATGGTTGGAATTTCTCTAGGACATCCTAGCCTACTACTTTGCCATGGGCCAGTCCCTGTCTTTGAGTGTTGCAGAAATGAAGTAACCACAAAACTGAAAAAAGGTGCCCACAGCTTATTTTCAGACATTTATATCAGGAAGGCTGATCTGTGCTGATGTGTGTTGAACAGCTGTGAGGCTGGTGTATTTTTTTTGGCCACCAGTGATTTTATGGAATAACAATATCTTTCTCCAGTGCATCACAGTGATTTGGATATTTTTGCTGTCCTGTTGCAGAAATGTGCTGGTTGGTGTCACTTGTGAAAATATCCAGTGAGATAAGAACTGTGTCAGCAGGACTGGCCTCTTTGGTGTTGCACACGCCAACACGGTTTATGGTATATTATATGCAGATCAATATTTAATGGGTACATTAACTGCCAGGAGGAGAAGGTTTCCTATTCAGATTGAAGTTACTTTGTCTAGAGACTTATGGGGGGAAAATATGACCTTCCTGCACAAGAGAGAAGCCTAACTCTCACGCCTGGGCTGTAGCAGAAAGTCTTTTGTGCTATCAAGGTAAAAAAGTGGCAGAGGGAGGAAAGGCACCTAGTTTTGCAATGAGGTGTTTGTGTGTTCCAAACAGTAAATGTGTAATGAGTGTAATAATTAAACTAGCACCTGTACCCTTGCAGCTGCAATCACTGGCTGGTATGAGTCCATGCAAAGACCAGGTGAAGAAGGGAAAGACGTGGGGCTGGTGGATCAGAGATAAACGGGGGCGATGATGGAGCTGGTGAGTCAAGACGTAAAGTACCAATATTGGCTTTTTTAAAAGAAAGAGTCATCCTGTTCAATGGGGTGGGGAGAGCACACCTTGAGTGAATGGAAAGGCCCTGTCCAGAGGGGAGGCCTCAGTTTGCATGTGGAGAGCCACAGCCCATTGGAGACGGGTGCTTTACAACGCCATCAGCTTTTTCCTCTTGTGCTCACGCAGAGAGTGACCAGCAGAGTGAAAATGTGACCCCTCCTAAAGTAAGGGGTGCTGTTCTGGGGCCTGCATGATACTTTTGTCACCCCAGAAAATGATACATATATGAAGAGCAGGGTCTGGCTCAACACAAGCCATCCCTTACCTTTGCTGTTGCCATCGGGTCCCCGAAGGATTGTGCACTCCTCGATGTTGCCAAATGCCTCGAATAGCCTGCGCACGTCGTCTTCTGATTGCTGCTTATTGAGCATGCCCACAAAGAGTTTTCTGTCTTCTGGAACAAAATAAAGAGATGCTTACCATATTTCAGGAGGGATGTGAAAGCCAAGACGGCTCAGTATCACATGCAACACACATGGTGACTTCACCGAGGTGACACATCTCAGAAGCTGCTAGTGTTTTCAGGTGGCTGGCTTAAAAAACCTTAACAGCCTCTGACTTCACATGAGTACTTGAAAATAATCTGGCAAATTTCGGAAAAATCAAACCACCAAACAACAAACAAAAACGTTTTGGGTATATATAAAATCTTTATCTGCCGCTTAAAATTTAGGCACCAAAATCTTCCAAATCAGCTTCTTCTGATCAGTTTTTTGCAGTCAGTTTGCAGTAACTGAAATGACAACATTGCTCAGACTGCAATCCAAGAGGAATGTGATAAATATAGTATATTGGAACCAAGTCCAAATGAAAAATAACATAAGTTAGTAGCCCTCGCAATACTAAATAAGTTGCAGGAAAAAAATGTTTAACATAAGCTTTTAAAAATCAGGATATAACAGAAGTCACAGCATATAAACTGGAGATTTGTCATTCATGCCCACTCAGAGACATGTATATACAAGTTTGGATGAGATTTTTAATATATTTATAAAGTTCATTTGAAATAAGCCCAAAGTTTTTGAAACTTAAATTGTTTTTTGAAATATAAAGTTAACTTACTTGATTGTTAATATCTGAGATAGCTCAGGCAGGTGGTATTTCATGCCAAAGCAGGATATTTTCTGCTAGTGGATAATTGTATTTTGAACAAGGATGCTCAGTGTGACCCAGCACTATGCACTCACAGCCCAGAGAGCCAAATGTGTCCTGGGCTGCATCCAGAGCCCCGTGGGCAGCAGGGGAGGGAGGGGATTCTGCCCCTCTGCTCTGCTCTGCTGAGACCCACCTGGAACACTGCATCCAGCTCTGGGCTCCCAGCATAGGATGGACAGGGACCTGCTGGAGTGAGCCCAGAGCAGGAATAGGGACTGGATAATATTCAGATCCCTTCCAACCCTAATGATTCCATGATTTATACTTCGACTTAAACCAAGTTTGGGGATCTTCATGAGACACCTCCAGAAAATATTGGTGAAAACAAATGATTGTCAGAGGGATCTCTGAGGGGGCTGAGTGATGCCTCTCGATCAGGTTTCTGTTCAAAGAGTACTACCATTACACCCAGAAAAAAAAAGGAAATTTACATAGTTTACATCGTGTATGTAAACAGGCCATTTGCACATGATTCATAAATGTCTTATTTATGATTCATTAAACACTATGTAAATGTGTGAACCAAGAGGGTTTTTTCAGAGCACGTTACAGAGCAGATGCAACTAATTTGAATAAATACATGTAAATATCTAAATAATTTTTTAAAATTTAATTTATTTTTTTAGTATACAGGTTAACCTAAAGCTGAACAAACACTGGTTTGCAATAACCCTTTTCTGGCTGACTAATTGGGCAATTCATGTCACTTTTGTTCACTGAGAAATCACTGGAGTAGGCAATCTGTTCTGCTTCAAACCAGTGTTTGATCAAAATTCCCCTCTCCAAGATGCACCTGCACATTGGCAAATTACTTTACAGCCTTGGATGTGAATAATTTTTCATGCAGTGGCTATTGAATGAGGATATTAGGAGCTTTCAACCCTGCAGTCGAGTTATCCACGACAACGCAAAGTGTACTGCCCACAGAAAAGCAGGAATTATGTTGCCTTCAGCTAGGCTGCTGAGCTGGTAGGAAAAATAGGTTTAGGGAGATACAGGTACACTTCTCATAGGTGAAAAAAACAAAAATAGCCTTCTGATAGACCTATTAAAGCAAGAAATATTCCTACTTTATGTTGGAATTGATTATGCAGAGAGGCATTTTGAGGTCTTTGCTGGCAACAAAACGTTCAGATTGTAGTGGTGCACAAAGCCCCGCCTAACACCATGCATCTTGTAGGTTGTCCCCACCTCAAAAGAAGGTGATTTGGACATGTGAAAGGCTTGTTATCCCAATGGCCAAAGTGTCCTGCAAAAGAGACTCCAAGATGTGAGGTACAAGCCTTAGGAAGCAGCTGCTGATGTTGACTGTGTGCTCTGGGGAGTATCTTTCTGTCTAGGGCATGACAGAGCCTTAGGAAACTAGTCCAGTCCAAAGTCCAAAGGTTTGGACTTTTCCAGATATTGGAAGAAAACCTATCTAGCAAATGAGACCAGCTTCCTGAAAGGTATTTTAGGAAGCGGGCAGATCAGCTAGAAAGAACTAGGAACATGATTGGCAAAAGGCTTTGCCTAGAAACTTTTTGTCTGTTAAATACTTCCAGCACAACAGAAGAGTGTTATATTGTACTTTATACAGCTTCCCCTGTTTCAAATAAGCTGCATCAGCAAAAGCACTCCTATAGCTGTGTAACTGTTTTCACCAGACTTTTTGCTAATATAAATGTATCATTAAAAAAAAAAAATCACATCTCTTCTCTGTCAGCAAAACTCCCTAGTGTGGAACTGGCCTGAAACTGCCTTGTCTGGTCTAGTTTATGCAAAGCTAAAACCAGGTGTTTTAGGAACTGCTCAAATTATTATTTTTACATCCCCCCACCCCATATCTTTGCGGTACACTGGGACTGTACTGGCTGGAAGGTGATGTGGTGCTTTGGTGAGCTGCCCATGAGATGGTCATCTGGCCATCAGGAGCAGGCTCTGTCAAAGGGGAGGATCACCTTCCCCAGGAACTGCTGGTCCAGGGGAGGTGGCCTGAAGGGGGTCCCCATGGACAGCCACTGCTTGGACATTACTCCAACCCCATCTCCAATTCAGCATCCTGCCTCCCTCCTGAAAAACAGCACCCTGTGTAGTCAGGGGAATCATTTGTTATATCTGTCATCTCAGGACTCTACACAATCACACACTAGACTGATAAAAAATGAGTCGATTTAGCAAGTTTTGTTTTTACTTTCAGTAGTTTCTATAACAAAGTGCTGCATTTGCCTCTCACATCCAAGCTCTTTCAGGGAACTCAACACTGTGTTTTAACAACACTCTTCACATATCCTGAGTAGAAAAAGAGAGGGAAGAGTCCAGCAGAAGGGAACATTCAATGTGTTCCATGTCTTGGCTAAGGAGTCTATCCCCTATTGGTCTTTTATGAGCCTCTTACTCCCTGGGAGTCATCATGTTCTACTCTTCCACATCCTAGAAAATAAACAGACATGCCATGAATCAAGACAACTACTTCTGTTTTGTAAATATACCTAAAAAGGGCCATGAGTTTGCAAGAATAAAATAAAGAGGGGATGTGCTGATGTCATCAAGGTATGTCTTGAGCACGTGTGGTGCTGGTGCTCCACTGGTGCTCCTCACAGGTGTTTCCAGTGTCCTCTAGTGAGATTTGAGGGCACTACATCCTACAAAAATCTGAGTTTTAGGCTGCACACAAGCCTGGAGCAAGTCCTTGATGATGTTATCCCTAAGCTTTTCCTGCCTGTAGGGTCTGCCTCTACCAACAATAATCTACCCATATCACCATCCTGAGTCCCATGCTTCCTCCTTTTTCAAAGAGACATTGTTCCCGCTACATGTATCTCATGATCCACACCTGAATTTCAGAGCACTGGGCAGACTCAGTCCCCTGTCTCCTCCATTGCCAGGCTCAATGCTCAATGCCATTTTAGACTGTGGGACTGTGGGGCAAAAAATCTTCAGACCAGGGCTCCTAAGGCATGAATCCAGACCAAAGTGAACACACAGTCATGGAGAACAGAAATATCACTGCCCAGGGAAGAAGAGAAGGATGAAAAGGGGCAAGGCATGAGCCCATGATGTCCCCAGCATGAGCTGTGGACCTGACCTTGTGCTCCAACCTAAAGGAGTCTGTGGCCACAGAGAGACAGTTGTACCTCACAGTACCACCCAGCCTTGCTCAACAGAGATGGGCACCCAGGAGGAGCATCCTCCCTCTCCTTCCTATGAGGGGAATGAAGACAGTGAGCTTACTCAGTGTGTCTAAGAACAGGTGTGATGAATGAAGCCTATTCCATGTAGCCTCCTCAAGGCCACACATGGCTGTGCATCAAGTATTCATTCATATCTGAGCGCCTTCCCTTTGATTTTCTGACGAACAACCTGTCCAAATTTCTGTCTATTACATTCTCCCAATTTCAGTTTTTGTCTCATCTGAGGACTCCCCACAAACCTTGCTGCAGTGACAGCCCTAAAACCAGTACCACTATGAGCAGTGACACTACCCTGCAACATTGCAACTGAATATGGTGTACACGTGAGTCTCTTCTCCTCACGTTTTTGTCTTCCCTCATTATTGTACACCCCATTATCAGTCTTTTTCTACAAGCTGAGTCCATCATGCCTGCTTTGCCATGGAAATATCCAATCATGGGTTTTGTTGTGTAGTGGCACCCAAATAAGCCAAGGAGCTTTTTGGTGAATTCTGATAATACTGAAAATTAAGTTCCACTCAGGTCTGTCCCGTTTTGCGATAAATACATCACAACACTGACAGAAGGTAGCACTCCAAGATCCTCATAGGAGGACAGGAAGGGAGAGAAAGACCACTGCGATGACAAATTAGAGTTCCCAGAGATGTCCCTTTGGTGGCATTTCCGATACCCCTGTGGAACCAGGCTTTCCTCTTTTTGACTGCTCTGCCAGGAACGGAGGCTTGTGCCTGTCAGGAGAAGCTGGCTGCAAGGCACCGTGGTGAAGAAACACAACTTGTCAGATAAATATACAGCATCTATAGACCTCCCTGCAGTGTTTATATGCAGCCTTGGCACCTTCCCCAGTGCAAATAGGGGTTAAATTATTCCCTGTTCTATTTGTATTTAAATGTTATGTTTCCATGATGAGTGTAAGGCAGAGGTGTCAGATGAGCCCGGGCGAAGGAGGCGGCACACGTGAAAGGTGAAATAATAGAGTGCTGCAAACCAAGTGCTGAAAGGAGATGGGAAGGGGGGACACTGGAGTGAGGGGGAGAAGGGGGAGGACGGGCACTAATTAAAGAGACAGAAGGGACAATGAGATGCAGGATGTTTGACCCTCTGTGGAGCAAGAGGACAAGAACAAGAATCACAGCAATTGTGGAGGGACTGGGGGAAAATTAGGGTCACTCGCAGGGAGACATGACACAGGATTGTGTTTATCCAGATAGCTCTTGCTAATGTATGTGTGTGCGTGGGGGTACATTTAGATAAGAGTATATAAATACACTTGTGTTCTCGTATTCCTCATGCAAAACAAAGAGGTTGAATCCTTGTATTGGGAAAGTGCAAACCGGCTTTACCATCTAGAACTTCCGAGGCCTTGGAAATAAAGAGGGACAGATTTACCATCCCTGTGTCCCAGGCTAATTTATACAGCTAATAATTATTTGTCCTTGCTGCTATTCCCCTCCTTCCCAAACATGCTTGCACGCACAGAGGGGGAGCAGCTGCAGTGCCTTGGTCCTGGCACTGGGAAGGCCTTTCAGCTTATCTCCTTGGCACCACGACACAACGAACCAGCAGCCTAGAGAAGTTTTCTGTGCAGGTGTGGGTAAGAAGAAAAGACAGTGCGTAGGACCAAATGGCACATTTACCAGAGAGGATGTAAGAAACAGAGTTGATCCTGCTTGCCCACTCTCCTGAGCTGTCCTTGTCGGGGAAGGAAGAGGAGATAGCACTGAGGGTGTTCACCACATGCAGAGAATCAGAATGGTTTGGGTTGGTAGGGACCTTTAAAGGTCATTTGGTCCAAGCCCCTGGAAGTGAGTAGGGACATCCTCAACTAGAGCAGGTTGCTCAGGGCCTTGTCCAACAGGATCTTGAAAGTTTTCAGGAATGAGTAACCGATAACCCCTCTGGGCAGCCTATGTCAGCATTTCACCAACCTGTTGGTGTAAAAAGTATTCCTTGTATCTAGAATGAATCTGCTTTCTTTTGTTTGATAAGCAGGAGCTCTTATCTTATTGGTACTGGTGATATTCAGGAGTCTGTCCCCACCTCTTGTAAACATCCTAAAGTCTTTAAAGACCCTAATAAGGTCTGCCTGAAGCCTTCTCTTCTCCAGGCTGAACAATCCAAATTCTCTCAGCCTGTCTTCATAGCAAAGATGCTTCAGCCCCCTGATTATCTCTGTGGCCCCCTCTGGACACTCTACAATAGGTCAACACCGTTCTTATGGCAGGAGACCCAGAGCTCAATGTAGCAGTCCCAAAACCACAAAAACAGCCTCACAAAAACAGAAGAAAGGGGCATAAACACCTGCCTCAACTTTCTTTTGGTGCAGTTCAGGACAAAGCTGGTTTCTGGACTGCAAGAGCCCATTGCTGACTCCATGTCCAGCCTTTCATTCAGCAGAACTCCCAACTCCAAGCAGCGGGATCAGGCATATGCCAAAGTCACAGTGGTGGAAAAAAGAGCTATAAACCTGGGTTTCTTTCAGACAGTCATGACCAAGGAATCCTCCACAGATTGCAGAAGAAATAAGGAGCTTGAGAGAAGAAGGATGAGCTGCAGATGCCCTGAATGTTATGAAAGTTAGGTTTGAGCTCTGAACTCAAATCTGCAAGCTCAAACCTGTCATTCTCTCGAGCCAGAGTGCCCCACCACTCCCCTTAACCTGTGCTAATCAGGTGATCAATAGGCTAAAAGCAGGGCATTTCCCAGAGCCTGGGGTTCACACTCCTATTGCCATTTTCACAGCAGTCCTACAGCTACGTGATGATGATTACCACCCTTTCCACAGGGGAAGTGATTATGAATACTGTTGTAGCTAATTGTAAATTAGCTAATTATCTTCTCCATGGTACCTTGCTGGAAAATACATGAACCTTGTAAAATAGAAGTGCTTCAAAAATTAGGATGGGGGAAAAATCCAATAAGATTCAAAAACCCAAACAACAGAAACATAGTGCTACCTAACTCCGATCTATAGCAAACAAACCCTTCTTCCACCTGCAGCTCCTATTTGGCCCCTTTTCCCTCCTCCCCAGATCAAACAACACCCTCAAGGGGCTAATTCTACTACAGGCTTTAAAATGTTTGCTGAGTTCACTTCTTCCTTGCAGCTGGGTGTTGTGGGGCATCCCTAATCACATTTTAGCAGGACTGATTTCTTTGCACTCATCTCTCCCCCTCCTCTCTCCCTGGTTTGGTTTTACTTAACAGATCCTTTATATCCCATACGTTAGCAGATATGATTGCACAGCTGCTGGTCTCCAACTGCTGGAGACAGAGGCTTTGAGACACCAGGGCTAGAGAGAATAACAACTAATCTGAACAGCTGTGTGATGGGGACAAGCGCAAATGAATATAAGCCCAGGTGTGGGAGCATAATTCTCCCATGCAAAGAAGGAAGGTTCATCCCACAGGTGTGTTACTCTCCACTGTTGCATGTCAAAAACTTAGTTTGAAGGATTTCTCTTACTTAATTGCTTGGCTGCACTCTGAGTCTTGACTTGGACATGGATCCTGTAAACAGAGTGAAAGAACAGCTGAACAAGAGACAGAGGGTCTGTCTGACTCTGTTTGCTGTCTCTGGCAACAGCCAGTTGTTGATGTTTAGGGACGAGTAAAAGAATGGGGAATTTTGTTGACCTCCCAAATATTCCCCTAGAATCCAGTGCTCTGCAATTCAGGGAATTCTGGAGTCCGTAATGGTGGTGTATTTTTTTGTTTTAGCTGGGTTTCTTTTTTTTTTGGTTTTTTTTTTTTGGTTTTTTTTTTGTTGTTTTTTAATATGTTGTAGTTCCTGAAGTGTCTCTTTTTGATGTAATTGTTCAGTGGACTTTTGAACCCATGTGTGCTTGCGAGCATCCAGCACATCCTGCAGCAAGACATTCTGCAGCTTAAGCATGCACTGAGTTAGGAACTTCTTCCTTCTGCTTATTTTCAACATGCCACTACTATTTTCAATAGATAGAACCTAGATCTTGCTTTGACAAAGAGTGCAAATCATTCCTGATCCTGTTGTAGAAGAGTGAACCCATGAGGATATTCAAGAGCTTGGCTGAAGCTCTTTTCTGTACGTTTCAGACTGGTTTTTGGGGCTCCTGAGTCCCATCTTAAGATGCACTTTGGAAACTAGGGAAAGCAAAACCACTTTTCTTTTAGAGTGATTTATTATTCCTGGTACCAAAGAGATGGATGACTGTGCAATTACTGTTATTAAATACTTATATCTCTGCCAAGAACAGTGGCCTCGGTGGAAATATGGGCTACATAAATTACCCAGTGAAAAAGGCAGCCTCAGTTTCCTTATCTGCAAAAAGACTATTTGGTGTTTGCAGCTGACAAAACTGGTCATTGGTGAGGTTTGCCATACTCCAGGAGCACAGGTAGCCATGGCAGAAATAGTGAAATGTACTTGGCAGGCTGGAAGTCAGAGCTGTGGCTGAACCCTACAATGGCTTCTATCAGATTTAAGTGGCTGGAGTTTCCTCAACTCCATTTCATGCAAGAGCATGAGGGTAAGTCAAGGCAGGGCTTAGTCCTCAATAAAAGCCTACTTTTGTAAGTTGCAATGACTGTAAATCTTGGAGTTATCTTACAGGGAGACATTTTCATGTCCTGCAGTGGTGTGACTCCTAAAGACAGTGGTGCAGTGATCAAGGTGCTTGTGACCAACAGAACACAGATGTTGGCTGCTGTTGGCCCTGTGAGAAACCGGAAAGAAAATTAACTTGTTGCCAACCCAATGTCTAATGTTGAACCCAACATCTAAGACTATTTTTTTAATTAAACATGACTGGGCCTATTCTCTTCTTTCAGTGTCCTGGTTTATATTACAGTCCTACCTTCCTGAGAAAGACCTGCTACACAGGGAACTAGAAGAGGTCCTTGATGTGCAGCAGCTGTAAACCACATCCAGGTATCGTCTGGGAGAGCAAGCGTACGAGCAGGATGGAAAAAGTGCAGAGCCATGATGAAAAATGGAAGGAGATGGAGAAGACTGTTCTGAGCAGGAGGGTGGGTGTGGTTTTGGTTTGGCTGGTGTGTGCTATCATAGCAACACCCTCTGTGCACCAGCATTGAAGTGAAACCCAAACGCAAACCAAGAGCCTCATCTGGGCTGTTCAAATGGAAACACACTCAGGCTTCCTCTGTGTACGTAGGGCATGGACAAAACTTTTGCCATGGGCCAAGGAAACCCTGCCATGAAGACATAGCCTAAACCCTTCTAACAGCAGAACTCTTCTTGTACAGCTGTGAATATTATAACCCCAAGACAAATATCTGTAGTCCTGACTTGCTGAACAGCACTGTCACAACTGTCCATTGGCAAGAGATGCTATTCCCTGTGCAGATCTTAAATGACAGGTTTTATGGTGTTTGAGATTGAGCTGGGAAAACAACTTGAAAAGATCCATTTTATTTGTAGCCCTTGCTTCAGGAATCTGCTGGTGAGAAAAGTCTAAAACCCCATGCCAGGCAAAGCATAAAGCCTCTGCCTCTGAACTGCACCTCACAGCTCATAATTCTTCTTAGTCGTTATCTGAAACACACAACTGGAATATTTCTGAGAATTGTTCCTGAGGCAATGCTTTTTAGGAAAAGACTTGGGAGTCAAAATCTGGTCTTTCTAAACTCAGCCTATAGCCTAAACACACACTTTTTTTCACAATCCTGTCACAACAGGAAAAATATCTGAACCCAAATTAACCTTTCAATCACGAAAAAAAGGTCAAAATTAGACCTCTTTCCCTAGCTAATTGCAGCCTGTTCTTACAGTTCCCATTTCCCAGGAACAATTCTGAAAATTCTTTTGGGAGAAAGCACCTAAGGAGACCCAGCATGGAAGAGCAGATGTGTCCAGCTGTGCTATGACTACACTTCACAGGACTTTGCATGACTGCTTAGGCTCCTTCCTCCTGTGAATCCACAAATATTATCTCAGCCCAGTTTGATGGATTTCCAGAAGAAGAAGGAGATGAAGGAGAAGACTGTCTTGCACTATCAAATGACACCTCAAATGAACACTGATTTATGCTTTTGCACTCATCTTTCACAGTCAGCTCAGATTTGAATACAACTCCTATTGCCTTTGGTTCTGGGGATTTTAACAGATCTTAATTCCTATGTGTAACATCCCCTTTTCAAGTCTGCCTCCACACAGGGTTGAGGCTGAGCCCGAAGGGCCATTTGGTTTTCACACCCATTCAGAGCAAAGCTTAGAAGCTTCTTGACAAACTCTGCAGGGTCAGTGGTATCAAGACTGGTATGTCAGGAAAATAAGTTTCAGTTCCTAAACTCATCTCACTGGTGACCTGTCGAAGCTTTGAAACCCTTTCCAGAAGCCTAGAAGGCCAAGACATTAATCTGTGGTAGCACTCCAGCCTTGAGCACCGAGGACTATTGAAACAGTGTAGGCATGGGCAGGAAGGGGGGTGGGAAAGACATATTTTCTCTTGCAGGAGCTGGGACGACATTTCAGATCAAATTAAACTTCAGTTTTTAAAGACTTCAGTGGAGGTAATTGAAACACTTCCCCACAATTGCCTGAACCTAAGTGTTATCTCTCTTTTCCTCTGTATATCATCCCTTTTCCCCCAAGCCTGAGACAGCCCTGCACAGCCACAGCCTCCTTAATATTAAAGACGGTGATTAAATGGGATTCGCCAAAAGACAAAGGGCTGAAAACCTGCCAATTGTTAATCCCTCCTTTGCTGTGCTTAAAAATTCCATTTTCTTCATTTGAAGAAAGGAGGGGGGGAAGAAAAGAGAATTATACATCTATGTCTAATTTAAATTCTGGTGTCGCGGGTCCTGTTCCCTTCTCCCTCTCTTGACGTCTGAATATATTCCTTTATTACCATTATTACAGCTTTCTGATTGCATTAAAATTCATCCACACGCTTCTCTCCACATTCCACTTTTCTTTTGCCAGTTTTTTTGCTAATTCCCTTTTTCTCTCTCCCCTTTTCTCCCCACTTTCAAATTATACAGAATGTCATTAAAGATCTCCACAAAATGCCTCAACTCCCTTCTCTATTGCTTTTATAAACTTGCTGGCTTTTTTCCTCTCTATCCCCTCATCTACAAACAAAGAAAATGAAGAAAAGGCAAAAGAAAACAATAATAATAAAGGAATCCAAGCAGCACGTCTCAGAGGTCTCAATAACACCTTTCCTACTTCATACAGCTCTTAGCCTAATGTTCACTTCAGTTATGAAGCTGTATTTCACACAGTAGTTCTGTGCATTATTTGTTTGATGCTGTACCTAGAATCCTTAGTTAAAATCAAAAGTGGAGTTTGCCAGGCTGTGTTTATGAGCATGTAAAGAGATCGTCTTGCCTGTAACTGTAAGCAGAAAAATAAGAAAATGGGGGGGGAAAATATTTTCACCCTGGTTTATGGAGCAAGAGCTGAAATCCTGTAAGGATTTGCTTGTGGACGTGAGCAGTGGAACTGGGCATGCAGTGCATATGGCCAATTGCAGGTGAATAGTACAAGATCTGAAACCCAACAGGATCCACCCAGTTAATCCTTCAGACATCCCACTGACTGCTAAGACACCCTAACAGTGACTTTTTTCCTCACAAGGCAGGTCACCTAAAAAGATAGCATAACTTTTGTTAAACCAGTTCTTCTCTGTCTAGGTGGAAGTGCCGTTTGGAAGATGTTATTGATAAAAATGAAGGTGAGAATTGGACTCTGCTTCTCTATAGAACACACCTGCATATGGGCAGCTGAACAATAAGGTGGAGGCACATGACGTGGTGCCAGTGTGATTAGGCTGGGGTGTCTGATCCCCCCAACCTGTCCTTGTGACTCTCCTAGCCCAGCTGGCAGGAAGAAGCTGCTATTATGAAACTTTAATTCATTCTTGCCAGTTCTTCCCAGGGTGCCTAAGTAGGTTTTTTGTTATTGATGGTAGTTTTATGTTTGGTTGGTTTTTGTTTGGGTTTTTTCTTTTTTTTTTTGCTATTATTATTTTTGCTGCTGTCACCCTCAATTACACTGATATAATGAAATGACTGAAACTGGTTGAAAAATGGAATTTTTTTCTATAAGAAATACTGATGTCTCAAAAAATGTACTTCCACTTTGAATTGGAGAGGCCAAAGTTCTTGTGAAATGGAAATTCTTCAGTTGTGAAATGTTACAGGGTATTGTCTCAGAGGAATAAAAAGCCTTTGTCTTAATAACCTCAAAACATGAAATATATAAAGCAGAATGGCTGTGGTTTTCAGCCAGACAAAAGAAAGTATATTTTCACACACTATATGAATAAATAAAAGACATTTCTGTCATGGGATGTTGCTGAATGCAAAAGTAATAAATTAGCTCTAAGGCGAATGAGACAGATTAGTGGTGCTTATGTCCACTCAGTGCTATAAAACATGAATATCCAGATGCAAAATCTATCTTGGTCACTAAACTTCTGTCTGCTGGAAGCCAGAGGGTATTAGGGGGAGGATCACTCTTCATAAAAGTCTTGTTCCTACAGCTTCTAATGGGCACTGTTGGAACAGAGGATGCTGGACTAGACAAACATTTGGTCTAACTCAGAATGGAAGCGAGTGGTTTAATACAATACAGACTTGAAACAAAATTAAATCAAAAAGATCCTGTTAAAATGATAGATTTGTACCTCCTGAAAAGAGAACTCAATGCATTTATTTAAAAAAAACAAAGGTGTCCCCTGGCAAAAATCTCACTGAAATGAATCTGTTCCAGGGGAATGCTTTGCCTGTTACAAACCTACGCATTGGGCTAGACACCTGTTCTTTTGAAATACTTTGGCCAGCTTGACAAATGACCCAGGAAATGACTTCAGGTCTGCTTCAGGTTGCCACCCTGCACGATCTGCCTTGACTTATCCACATATTCATTTAGACTGTTACTCTAGGGTGTGTCTGAGGAGGAACATTATATTCCAGTGATGTCACACCAGTGCTTGAAATAAACATAGGGGATTCAGGGTTAGAGCTGAAGCTTATTGAAGTTAATGAAAAAGAGTGCCACAGAGCCTTGCAGGCCTTGGATCAGACTCTCAATCTGCTAAAACACTGCTCAGATGTCCCTGCCACTGCTGGGCACTGCAGATCCTCCCCGATGCAGAACAATGTCTTACACCCACGCCAGGAGAGATCTGGTGAGGACAGAACAGAAGGACAGCAAGAGCCTGGACTATACCCATCACACCTTTTGTGTGCCAGGGTTTGGTAGTCTGCCTGTATTTCCCTGATTCAGCCTGTTTCCTTACACGCCTTTCACCATTCTGTTGCAGTAAGGAAAACAAACCCCCTGTGAAATGTCCCGCACAGGCAAAACTCATCCTTCCTCTGAGCAGAAGACTTTCCTGCAGGTCTCACCCCAGGTTTTAAAACAGCACTGCAGAGCAGTGTAGGAATGCAATAAAATTGGGATCAGACAGGATGCCGTGAAATGCCAGGCAGGGCTTGCAATAGAATTTATAATCAACACACTCACAGAGGAACTTTTCTTCAGTGATAGTAATACTCAGCAGACACTTGTCACTAAGTAAGACCATCTGGACCTGGAAAGAAGTTATCCATAGAGGTGGGATGTCCAGAGCCCTTTCTGGAGTCATTCTGTCACTTTTTCTCCCTGCATGTGGGCTGGTTTCAACATCAGGGGAGACCCATCCCACTGAGCACACTGAGCCAAAGATTTGTCCTCTTAGGGAAAGCAAGGCTGCTTTCTTTGATGTCACTTAGTATCTCCCTACAAACATTTTATTGAAGATTATTTCTTCCACCCACCTTCCCACCCCCCCCAGCTTTCAACTCCGTCTGGCTTTAAATGCCACTGTCATTTCCATCCGCTGACAGAGCTCTTTAACTGCCGCGCCGAATGGCATTCGCTAAAACCAACTAATAGAAGGAAATGAGGTTAACCTTTAAGAAAGGTGAAAACGAGCCGGGTGCTATGCCAGCAGTAAAGAATTAGTTCATAAACAGCCTCCTGCTGCAGAGGCAGCTTAATGCAGGCACTGGTGCTGCTGGCAGTGCAGTGGACAGGTGGGTCTCAGGGGCGAGCTCAGTCAGGAAAAGGCTTGGCACCTCCCCATTCACACAGTTTAGTCAGCCCTTCTCTGGTGAACCTGTGGGGACAGTCCCACAATTCTGATCTTGGCTGCTGTGGTCTGAAATCACAGCAAACAGGTGTTGGGTGTAGTGGATGCCTATGACATATTAGTGGCTTGCACCTGCAAATCTTTTCTCTATCACCTTCTCTTACATGAAAGAAGACGGGAGTGCTCAGGGCCAAATCCTGCCTTGTCTGTCTCCTTGCTGAGTTTCTCTTTTCTGTCAGTCTTTTTAAATCCTTCTCAGCTCAGCCCAACACTACCTAGTAACTCTTACTGACTGAATGAGGGCTCTGCTTCTGTAAAAGTAGCATAGCTGGGTGCCCTTGAACTATCTGACGAACCATTACTGTCCTTACGTTTTCCTTCAGGATTAATGAATTTTTTGTCTTGCTCATCAAGAGTTAGATAAAATCCTGGCTTTAAACCACACCTTGATCTTACATGTGCCACTCTTGAGCTCATACCTGAGACCCTGTGCTACAGAACTCATGGAGGAGAGCAGAAGGGAAGAGCTGGGGACAAAAGTCTTCTATATGCCTACAAGAGAAGGGGCATCTCTGTCTAGTCAGAAGACTCATGTGTTCAAGGCCAGGTTGGATTTGGCTTTGAGCAACCTTGTCTGGCAGAAGAGGGTTCCTGCCTGTGGCAAGGGTGTTGAACTGGATGATGTTTTTCTTAATGGCAGGCGAGCCTTAATAGGGAGGAACTTAATCCCTCACCAGTATGGGCGTCAGAAGGAGATGCAGCACAGTGCCATGATGGGAGCAAGACAAATATTTGTCAAGTAGTTTTCTATTGACAGTGCTCTGCTTCATCTAATTTTAATTAGACCAGAGAGCCTGAAGGATATATATACTTCCAACTGTATCAACAACAACTGGCAGTATAGGATGGAGTCCATATGAAGTTTGCCTCCTGTTTTCAGTCAGTTTGAATAGATGCATCTCTGTTTTTTCAAAAAAGTGCTCTGAAGTTGGTCTTTCATCTCAGCCCTGCACAGTGCTGCCCATACTGTTGTCTTTCTATTGCCATGGCATATTATCCATGTCAAAAGTGTTTGAAACAGAAAATTACACACCTGGATCAAACGATTAGTAAGCATAAATCTAGAAAGCTTCCTTGAAACATGATCTTACTAGGTATAAATCAACATTGCAGACATACACTGTGCAATGATACAATCATTTGTCCCACTGACACAGCTAAGGCAAGATCAACAAATATTAAATCCTGTTATCCCATTCCTACTCAATGTTAGTAATGGGAGAAATTAATTTACTAATTCAGGGTAAAGTCCAAGTCTCAGAAAGGTGTTTTGAACCGCTAGAGCTTTACTGTCCATATAGTAAAAAATGACCCTCTGCAGGCTCTTTCCACCTCAGATTTTATCATTACTAATAACACTTTTTGGCTAACACTGCTTTTTGGGGTGTGTGGAGAAAGCAGGGCTGTGCAAGCCAGATCTGAACCTGGCTCTGGTCCCTATTACTGCAACAGTACTGTAACTGTGCTAAGGGGAGTCATCTTTTCCCTTCATCAGTAGCCAGGATTCAGAGAAACAGAGAGAGGCAGAGAGCGAAGGTGCTGTTTTATAGCAAGCCTTTTCTGAGCTTGAGAGCTCACTGTGCTATTATTTTCCCTTTTCCCCTCATTTCAGGCCTTTTTTTTGTGTTTCATGTTTGGTCCTCGGCAGGCTGAGAGACGTGCTGACAAGTTGTAACTCTCACTCGGCTTGGCGAGGGCTTTGTTCTCCGTGTGCATGGCACAGACTCGCTTCCTCTCTCGAAATGTGACAGCGAGCGATAACACTGACAGAGAGCCGGCGCCCGGGCTCGGCATGCTCCCCGTGCTAAAGACCCTCTTCAGTGATCTGCAGCATCAGTCAGAAAGCAAAGATGGGCACTGCACAGGGGAAAATATAGTAGTGGCAAACCCCTCCTTTCTCCCCAAACCCCTTTAACCCCAGGCTAGTCAGAGGCTCACACACCTGATCGTTCAAAACGGATTTGTAGGGGTCTGGTCACTCCTCCTCCGGACCAGAGATGCCCACAGAGCTGCCCCAGGGGGCTGAGCCACTGTGCTGAAGCCATCCTGCTGCTGCCCCGCAGCCATCCCTGTGTTTTGGCTAAAATGTGTGTCCTGGTGAAGGGCCAGCTCTTACTATGAGGACAACAGGCAGAGCAACCGACAGCATCATAGCTTGCTTTGATGTGCATCCTCTTGTGACAAGAGCCTGTCTCCAACTTCTCTCTTTAATGTGTTTGGCATCGTGTTCAAATTAGAAAAGTTTCAGAGAAAAGTGCAGTCTCTCTCCAGGTGATTAAAGTGCTCTTTCGTACATAGCCTATTTTTCCAGAAAAGATACTTCCATAAAGGCCCAAGTCTCTTGGAGCTCTCTCAGGCAAGGATGAGCACAACTTTTCAAACCTGGCACTTAGAGACATGTGCTTCATTTATACAGGTTTTTTAAAAAACTATTACAGTTTTTAAAAGATGAATGCCAGGCTTGGATGAGTTTTCTGGGGTACTCTTTCCACCAGTGTCAGCTACTAAAAAATCAACTTTGTCCTTCAGGTTCTTTGTTTATATAGCAAGAGGCGCACTAGATGGCTTTTCCCACCACTACGCTGGGAGGTGGTCTTCCTTAGCCGTGCTAACTACTTTTCTATATCATTGCCTAGGTACTTTTCTAGGTTGCTGTCTTGAAATTACAACAACCTAGATGAAATACATGAATACCTAGATGAAATACATGAAATTAAATACAACCCCTCATTCTTTAGGCCTGTTTTGCAGCCCTATTCCACCCTGAGTCAACTCAGATTCGGTTCTGCAGAAACATGCACATAATGTCTTAGCCGGCTGAAGCTTGTTCAGAGTGACCTAAGTGACTTAGATGACTCTGTATCAGAGTTCTGTCCTTACAATTTTCCATTTTGTGTTATCCACAGATTTTATCAGCCGGGATATTTAATTCCACATCATTCATGACAATGCTGACTAGCGTCAGAGCTGGCTACTGATCCGTGTAGAGCCCTGCTGCAAATACCCTCACTCTATCATGGTTTCTCTTTGACAACTGCATTTTGAGATTTGTCCATTACCCACTTCTTAATCCATTTAATGTCCACCCTCTTGAACACTGTGCTCAGCAAGAACTACAAGGAAGTTCCAATTCTAGAGAACCTTTGCAGCTCAAGATAACTTATACTGATAAGGAAAACTCAATCAGTCAGTTTTGCCAGGGGGAAGATAGGATCTCAAAGACACATAGCCCCTCTCCTTCCTTCCCTTGCCTCTGGCATTGTTCCTTCTCCCAGCTTGAACAGCAGGACTTCACCTCTGCTGCAGCACCATCCTCTAACAATAGTATTTAAGTAATACTGCATTTTCCTTTCTCCAGATATTGCTATAGAAGTTGGGCATAGACCTCAGTTATTTCTGTTCTTCGCTCTTGGTTATTGCAGCTTTTTTTAATGGCTGGTTCACTGGCAGGTTGTGTTTTCTATGTGGGTGTAGATGTTTTCTTTGCAAATACAGTGACTCAACTATCCTAAGAAGGACCCTGTTCTTCTTTGTTATATTCTTGTCACTATTATGTCTGTGGGACCTTGGGATTAAATACCCCCTTACCAGCTACTCGCACTGAGATTCTGAGAGCTGAAAAGACCAGCAAATAAAGGAAACCAAAGTCATAATTCCTAAGAGTGTTTCATGTAACAAGAAACACAGGACAGTTTTTTTCCTTTCTCTACCTCAATACCGTTTTTCCTGGTAGCAAAAGTAAATGCATTGTATGCACTCAGATACTCTCCCTGCGCAGTGAAGCAATGTAAAGGCAGTAGGGTCCTTATCATTCAGCTTCCCTGAACATTTCTCTGAGCTGGAAACAAAGTCCTGGTCCCATTTGGATGACATTTATTTAGCATATGTAATGTTAACCAAAAGATATCAGGGAACATGCATTGGGCCCTGCTTTGTCTCTTTCACTATTTCACTATTGGTTTCCCCTGTCCCTTTTTTGACCTGTTCTAGCCACATTGTCCCAGACTGAGGAAGATCTAGCCCTGGGTGATTTGGTGGTCCTTGGTCTTACAGACAGCTACTTGTCCTGTCTTTTTTTCAGGTAGTAGCTCACACCTTATCTAAGTGGAAACTAGGACCCAGAGAGCAGTAGGTTGAAGGATTTGGTGCAGGTTTTAACAAAAACACTGAAAGTTTGCCCATCAATAACCCACTCATGAGTAAGATACAACAGTTTGTCCCCAGCTCCCTACGGATTCACCTCACATTCAAGAGACAGCCTTTTATCTCCCTGTTTTTGCTGTTAGTTGTGAGACTAGTTCTAGGCAAATCTCTTTGTTTTCATTTTTTTTCATCTCTTCACCTGCAATTCAGGGGAGATTTGGCCTTGGTTGTTTTGATACTGAATTCTGAAAGAATGTGCTACCACAGCAATGATAGCAGACTTAACAAAGGTCTAACATAATCATTCAAACGCTGCCTAAGTAGTAGTAGGTGGTGGTGTTGGCCCTGATTCAGGCTTGGGGTGACTGGGACCCACAGAAGTTAAACAGACACACAACGTGGAACAGACTCTGGGAACCGTGAGCACTTTCCTTGCAGCACAACCCCGCAGAAAGCATGACCCTTTCCTCTGGACTTTTCTACAGTATTTTTCAGAAGACTAGTCCATAATCCTGACTTCAGAGAGCTTTGCACAGGCTGCCTGAATTATATTAAAGTGCAAGATTTGTAGTTCAGTTCACATAGCAAAATCATATGTCTGCGTGTTTGCATATGGATGCGTGCAGCGTGTGGGAGTGATTCTCTAAATAGGAGGCGAAGTGCCTATCACAGAGAATAGACCTTAAAAGGGTTTTCTGAGCTGTAAGTGAGAAACCAAGGCTGGGAAGAAAAAAAAATAAAGCAAAAAGACAACCTAACCACTACCACCAGCAACTCAAATTAAAAAGCAATTGTGTGTGTAAGGAAAAGGAAGATTTGGAAATACAGGGATAAATGACATTTGTTGTGAAAGCCTCCCCCATTCGTGTCCCCAAGTGATAAGGAAATAAACTGGATGCCAAGGGAACTTCAGGTTGGATTCAGGAGAAAGAAACATTTTCAGGTCAAACTTCATTTGATGTTAGCTTGGGTTCCTCCATCAACTGACACTGGGCAAAGGTGCCACCGTCACCACTTCCCAAACCTGTGTGTCCCCACAACTTGATGGAGATGTGGACAGATGCCCATGGGCAGGTGGCCCTTTCATACCTTCCCCTCCAGCAAACACTACCACCAAAATGCCACCCCACCCTCTGCTTTTTGTGCAGTCCAGGGCTGTCCATACCAAGATCCTACCACTGCCTTCCAAGGACCAAACCTTCAGGAGAGCTTAGAAAAGAGGAGAAAGTGCTCTTCTCCAGGGGAGCATGTATGACCCCCAATCCTGGCAGGGATGTCCACTGTCCTGATTCACTTTATGGAGAAGCAGGGAGCCAGTCAGTGCTGCCAACTTCCAGGCAGTCAGTGCTTCCAACTTCTGGGTATCTGAGGGAGCTGGCATTTGTCAATCAATGCTGATACAAGTGAGAGGGACACAACCAGAAGCTGTGCCAGCAGGAGTGGTGGCACATGGGCATGGGCATGGGCAGAGGCAAACCAGCTGAAGTGTTTAAAATGCCAGAGACAGTGTGAGAGTTTATTTCCCTTGTCTGTGGTGGAGTTGTGATCATTGCCTGATCTCCATTGCCATCGCCCAGTGAATCCTCAGAAATCTCCGCCTGGTGCCAGATTCAGCCCAGCACTGAGCACTGCCTTGGAGGTGTTGAAGGGCTGGCAGGATGGGGACTGCTGCTGATTTACTTTCTCGCTGCTGTTTGGGCAAGCAGCAAGGTAGGAAAGAAGGGATGATTGAAAGGAGTGGGGACAGAAGACGAAAGGGGGAAGAAAAGATAATAAGAAAGCCCCCACTGCCCTCTGCTATTGTGCTGTTCACTAGAAGACTCCCTACAGAATTACGCTGTCGTCTTGCAGGAAAGCATGTAATAACTGAAAATACAGTGTCAAAAGGAATTTTTCAGTCTTTGACAGCTCATAAATTACAGTTCGTTGACTTTTTCCTGTGTCTAGATTTAAATTAATAGGCAAGCAGCTATATATTTCTTTTGCTTCTTTTTCCTGAACAGTAGCTGTTGTGGAAGTGACGCGGTTTCTTGCGTCTCTATCTCCCCTTTCCCTCCCTCCCTTCCTTACAATCAGTCTCACTCTGATGCAGGCCAGACCCTTCTCTTGAACCCCAGGGTATGGCACAGCAGTCCTCCCAACACTGCCTCTTCCCAGCACACAAGTGGGACTGCAAAAGCAAAGAAATCCCCTGTTCCCTGCAACAAATGCTCTCTTTTTAAAATCAAACCCTTTCAGAGGAGGTATTTGGTGGGAAATGGTCACAGGCAGTAAAGGTCAGAGATGCTCAAGTAAGTCAGTCATGGCTGTGGCATCCAAAGTGAAAGCAAGCAAAAAAAAATAGCCCTCCATTCTAAATAAATCAAAGTGACATGAGACGGCCATAGATGAAAAAAATCTGCCTTGCCCTTTCCATGGAAATGTAGGAGCTCACCTGTAGTGAGAATAATGGTGACTATGAGGATGGATGGATGGATGGATGGATGGATGGATGGATGGATGGATGGATGGATGGATGGATGGATGAGTAGTTGAATGTAATAGCAAACAGACTAGACAGGAGATCATTGCTCCAGAGAGTACTCATGCTCTAAAGGGATTGCACTCCAACTTCCTTGAATCTTTGGATGCAACATTAGTCTGCATAGTAAGCCTGCTGGTCTGAGCTGAGCAGCTCTACTATTTTGCTGCTGGGAGAAATGATCCAGGAAGGTGGAAGCTTGCACACCTCTCACAGTGCCCTGGAGAAGAGGAATGCTCAGAAGTAGAGGTGTTTGGTGGTACATCAAAGCACAGTAGGGAGCTGTTGTGCTGCAGAGGACCCTTTGTTCCTTTGTATGGTGACACATTTATGAGTTTTGGGCAGGACAACCTGAGGTCTGTCTGTGATGTTGCTCTGCAGGTGCAAGGAGCTCAGCCTGCATCAGTGATGGCTGTGAAATTCCTTGGAGGGTGTGGATTTGCAACACGTAGGTAGTGAAATGCGTCAAATGTTTTGAGTCCTGCAGTTTGAAAAGGTCTCATGTTAAGAAAAGGTTATTAATAGTATTAATAGTTCCTGCTACAAGTTGCAGTCTGTAGCTGCCTAAGAAGCTAGGGTGAATACTGGGATGTGCTTGGCAGCTCCTGGGAAAGAGCAGTTCAGGACACGACTGTTTCTTGGGAGGGTGGCAATGACTCAGAGCTGGGAGCTGAATGTTTTCCTTATTTGCCATAGTAACACAAAGAAAGGGAGTGAAAAGTGCAGCGCCAGAAGGAACACAGGTCCTGGCTGCCCTGATGGAGGTGTGTGAAGGGACAAGTGTGACAATCACACATTTGACTCATCTGAAAGGTCTTGGCGCTTTCACCACTGGCTGCGTTCACACAAGTGCTGAGGGGTGGACATGTCCCTCTGAGGAGGCAGCTCCTTGTGAAGCACTGGGGGTTCAATCACCTCTTGGCTCAGCATTCCCTGTGGCATGCCCTTTGCAGTGGGGCTTGGAGGGCTCAGAAGGTGGAAAGGCAGCTGAGGGGCTCTGGGAGCATGTGCTGAGCACAGGAATGGAAAAGTAGGAGAGCCACCAGTCCCAGGAGTTTGCCCTGCAGGGAGCTCTCTTTGTGCAGTGGCACAGGGAAGTTTTTTGTTGACCAACTCCACTGTGAAGTGACCACTCTTGGTGGTATTAGGAGAGATCTCCAGTTGCTCCCAGTATCAGCTCAAGTGCGGTGACTACAATGATGCAGGAAGGATAGAAACCCTGTTTCAGCTCATGCAGGACAGAAATAACCTATTTAGTGCCTGCAGTTCTAAGTTATCTATCTATCTGCAGTTATCTAAGACCTGAGTTTGACTCCTTAGAGGAGGGCTGCTGTTTGGGTATGCTGATGTCTTCAATGGGAAAATTTCTGGCACTATGTGCTTATTATCTGTGACTCAATTCAAGAAAACCTTTTCTGAGGAAGTCACTTATTTGTGTAGCCTCATTCAAAGGGGTATGGAATACCCCAGAAATTGTGATCCTGCTTAGGGAGG